>JAJIBD010039023.1:0-52559 GCA_021461705.1 Cryptotis parvus | reverse complement strand
TTTATATTTATATTTATCCCTGGATAGTAATTGATGTCCTTAGGATCATATTTATATAAAACAAAAAACTTGGGACTGGAGTGTTAATAGAAGAGTAGGGACCTTGCCTTGGATTTGACCAATCCAGGTTTTAACCTCATGGTCCCCAAGGCAAGCAGAAATGTCCCCTGAGCACAAGCCAAAAATAATCACCGAGCACTGCCATGTATGGCCCCCAAACAATAAAAAAACAAAACAAACATAAAGACTTTCTTATTGTGTTATAATAATGAAACTAATATGCCATTCTTTTTATTTTTTAATTTGAATAAATATTTAAAACTAAAATTAATTGAATGTTTAATAATGCTTTCTGAAACATTTAAATGTAAGATACTTAAGCAATACAATAATTTCAAGACATTTATTATTCTACATACTCCATACTCTGAAATATACAGAAAAGCCACATTTTTTTTTTGCTAACCTTGAGGCTACAATCAGAAAATCACATTTAAATTGCAATATTGTGAAAATTGGAGACCTTGAGGCTGGATAAAGATTCCAAAAAATGATTTCAAAAATCCTAGTACTTATTTGCTCTGCCAGCTGGGATGGTTTCTTAATTAAATGGTGTTAGGCTGTTTGGAAAAGCAGCGTGGCCACATTGTCAAATCTATAAAAGTCAACATCGCTCCAAAATGGAAAATAAGAAAGTGACTGTTATAAAAACATAATTGCATTTCCCTATAAAGGTTTTTTAAAGTAACTTCAACACAGCATTTGTGTGATCTGAGTATAAGGTAAATTGATAATTGTGGCAGGACTCCTCAAAGAAATTATTTCTAAGAATAAAATCAATACAACACCAAAGTGTTTTCTGCCATTGTTATTATGGAAAAGCATGAAAAGAAATACAGTGTTGGATTCCCTCTGGGGTTTAACACCTAGCAAGAAATCCTCTTTGCCTTGCTCCGAGTCAATGATACAAACAAATTGGCATTTGTCAGAACCTTTTGCTGCTTTGGGGGAATATAGGAACAGCAGTAGGAAGCTATCTTTTTAAAAAATAAATATGAGGGTTAAAATAAATGGCTCTCAAATATTGAATTCCCAGTCATTATCCAACCACTTAGCAGATATCAAGTAAGTTTTGAGAACAGAGATCAAGCTGCTAAGTATCTAGAATATGCCTATAAGTAAAGGAAATAAATGTCTAGCTTCATAAAATGCATCGTCTAATATGAGAAACAAAAAATAAAAGTATCAGGCCCTGAGCGATAGTCCAGGGGGTAGGGCGCTTGCCTTGCACACGGCAGGCCCATGCTTGCCTCGGTTTGATCCCCCGGCATCCCATATGGTACCACAAGCACTGCCAGGACTACTCCTGAGTACAGAGTCAGGAGAAACCCCTGAGCATTGCCGGTGTGACCCAAAAGAAAAAAATAAATAAAGTGCATCAGTTTAAAAAAAATATAATAAAAGTGTCTTTGGGCTGGAGCAATAGTGCAGAAGGTAGGGCATTTGCCTTGCAGGCGGCCAAACTGAGTTCAATTTCTGGCACTACCAGGAGTAATTCCTGAGTAAAGAACCAGGAGTAACCGCCTAGCATTTCTGGGTATAACCAAAAGCACCAGGCTTTTATTTATATAGCAGCATCTTTGTAAAACTACAAAATCTAAAATTATAGAAAGGAAGCAAAACACTTTTCTTGGTGAAAACTCTCAAAGACCACAAATCTTGATGAAGCAAGATTTGCAAAGAACATTCGAAATCTGTGATGAAACTGTGCGAAATATAGCATATTGAATCACAGATGATCTTAGAAGTCACAGTAAGAAGTCCTGACTTTAATTTTAAACACTTTAATTTTAAACATGTTAAAATGGTTTTAAAAGATTTAGAACAAGAAATTATTTTAAGCTCATTTGCCTTTTTTTTCTTTTTTTTTAAAATTTGGTGATAGTTTTATCTATTTTTATCTGTTTGGGAGCCACACCGGTGGTGCTCAGGACGTACTCCTGGTTCTGCACTGAGGAATCATTACTGGCAGGGCTCAGAGGACCATATTTGGTACTGTGAGCAAAGGTTGACCTGTGCAAAACATAAACCCTAACTGCTGTACTATCACTCCCAAGCCTATTTGGTTTTTATTTAAAAAAAACACTTTTCGGTTCCTTTGGAAATTATTTCAAAAGAAGATCAAATTCAAAGTGAGGCTGGTGAGTGGACTGACCAAAACCCGGAGGACAGCGCATAACGGTTTACAGCCTATGGTTAAATGGAAAGTGAGATAGCTGCATGAATTTGAAGCATTCTTGAAGGGGAATACCAGAACTTGATTTTTGTCTGGGTTTAAAAAATGCAAACACCGCTTAACTTTAGCTACTCAATTGATCAATTCAGAGGATAATGTTCATGAAAGCAAAAATAAGGGAGGAACAGAAACATTAGGAACAGAAATAACATGCTTTCACCATACTAAAGGCTGTGCTTTACTTTTAATGTATGTTGAAGCACTAGGATGTTTCTGGTGTAAACTCAGTTCCAGGAGTCTAGATAATTAAGGAATTGAAGCCATGCCATTTGTTAAAGCATCTGCTCTGCTTGGAGCAAGTACACTCAGTTTGCTGTGAAAATATCTTTTCATTTTCACTTCAATTTCTCAGGAGAGTTAGAGAAAAACTTAATAGAAAAGTGAAATCGTGATAATTACCAACTTCAAGTTTGACAACTTAAAACTGCTTGTTAAAACTGCTCATTGTGTTCACCTCTTCTTTTATTTAGATATGTCTGGAACATGCAAAAGCAATTTAAGCAAATGTAGGTGTCAAACAAATTTACTGAAATGAGCTTTAGTTCTTTGAACTGTATTCAAGTTTAATGGGAAAATATGTATTGTTTTCAAAGAAAATTCATCTGCGTTTTTTGGTTCGGGGGTCACACCCAGCAATGTTCAAGCCTAATTGCTGGCTCTTCATTCAGTAATCACTCTCCATGGGGCAGATGATCATATGGTGAGGCCAGGGATCAAACCTGGGTTGGTCACATGCAATGCATGAACCTTATTTATTGTAGTTGCTCTCCAAACCCAAATAGATTTACTATGTAATTTCTAGTGTTAATTGAACATTCGGAAGAATGAAGCAGTTAATGTTAAATCAAAACAAAGCCACTTAAAAACGCTCAGACTGTTTATGACCTCGTGGAATTCATTGCATTAGTAAACCATCAATATTCTTTAAAAATGTGTAATTTAAATCACGTGTGGGTCTTTTGGTATGATCAGTAATGGTTTCATTTTTTGACAAGTTTCTCAAAAGATTACATCTTTTTCACATAATAAAAACATAACTCAATACTTCCAGCCTATTTTTTCATATTCTGGTATTCATGAAAAATATCACAATTTAGCGTTCTGTTCTTATGATTTAAGGTGCTCATGTGTGTTTTTTGCTAAGGTATTTAACATATGACCAGTTATCATTATGAAATTATGAATTTCCTAAAATTTCACAATTATATTCTTATTATTGCTTTAGAGAACACAAAGACACTTATTAAAATATATTCACATTTATGTTCATTGCAGTATTATTTACAACTCTTCAAATCTGGAAAAAAAAATTTCAAGTGTTCAAAGGCAGTTGTCTAACTGGATAGGGAAATTTCTTGTCAATATTCTTAATAGAATACTATTCCACTATGACAAAAATGTGAATCTTGCCTTTTATTATAGAATGAATTAACTGGAAGAGGTCATCCTAAGGAAAATAAGTCAGAATGAGAAAGACATATCAAACAAATTCTCTCACTTATGTGGTATATGAAGAAACAAAAGAGAGAACAAAAAAACCTCATAGACTTAACCACAGAATCAAGAATACCAAGGAGTAGGAGGAGTGTGCTAAAAGGGTCCAGTGGTCTGTGATTGAGGGTTATTGTTATTTCAGTGGCAGGAGACTGTGGCGGTAATATTATACCCCTGGAGTGCATGAACATTTTTGCACTCTTATAAACCAACGTTAACTCAACAAAAATAATCTAGAAAAAAAAACCCTCAATCCCCATTTTGTCAAGGTAGGAAACTAACAGAGAAGGAGCAAATCTAAAATATTGTTGACCAAACATGATTATGTTTTAACTAGAAAAAAAATTGCATAATTAGAAAGCAAAATTTCAGGACGCAATGAATGACAGAAGAATATGTGTTAAAAAACTATAAGAGACTGGCCAAAAAGTGATTATGTTTTAACTAAAAAAAAATTACATAATTAGAAAGCAAAATTTACAAGCTGCTGTGAATGACAGGATGATATGAGATAAAGACACTGCATAAGAACAAGAAATCCCAGCATCTGTTTAGGTAACTTGAGAGATTGCCTCATTTCTTATATGGCGAAGTGGAATCACCAACTATAATAGAGTTATTTTGAAACTGTAATATTGTAGATTTTCATGTCACTACCTCTAACAATTTCATTCCTCATGTTTCTTCTGAATTTCCACAGGGACTATATCTATGTAAATATCATTTTTTGGCAAGAATTAAAAATCATTCATACCTTTCATAATTCCATGGTGCCTTAATACTCTTTTACCAGTTTGGCATAATTGCTTGTAGTAGTTGGTGATATAAAGTTATAATCCTCTCATGAATATTTTTTAAAAATTAGAAAAATAATCTGTTTTTATTAGGAAGGAGGAAAGAGAATTGTTATCTTTTAATCATTAACATTTATGATTATTGTACATACTTGAAACAGTAGGAGCCGAGCAATAGCCCAGCGGGTAGGGCCTTTGCCTTGTACCCGGCTGGCCTCTGCCAGCCCAGGTTCGATCCCTGGCATCCCATATGGTCCCCTGAGCACCGCCAGGAGTAACTCCTGAGTGTAGAGCCAGGAGTAACCCCTGAGAGTCGCGGGTGTGACCCAAAAAAGCAAAAAAAAAAAAGAAAAAAAGAAAAGAACCAGTAGTCCAATTTGTAATTTGTTATAAAACCATGAAGACACAAAAAACAGACTTAACTAGGGATTACTTTTAGCACAGCAAAATTAAAATTTGGACACCAGTCAAAAATTTAGTAAAGTTAAAAGCATATTAATCAAGAGTAATCTGATTAACATGAATGTTTTGATTTCAGACAAAACATCCATTTTTCTATATCTCATTAACTGTTAATATCTACAGTATTGGCTACTGTATAAAAGTTAGCAAATACATATTGAATTTGTCACCTGAGTTTCAAATTCACGTTTCTTGTTAATATTCATCCATCTCTAGATAAATGTATATATGGATAAATATTTATCTATCTCTTATTTTCTCTTTTCCTGTTCAGACCCACTCTTGCAAACTTGGGAGTTAAGCTAAAAGAAATATTAATGAGTCTATTTTAATAACAAGATACTAATTAAGTTTTTTCACAGAATTTTATTTCTAATATATACACACTATTATAATAAATATCCCATTTAGTCACATTTATTATTTTGGGATGTTACTAGCAATGCCTAAAACATTGCTGTGGGATAGTTCACCAATTACAAGTACAAAATAAAATAGTATGAATGCTTTAGGTGTTTCACTTGATCACTTGATCACTTGAATCCTGTTATTAATCGATTTGCTCGAGCGGGCGCCAGTAACATTTCCATTGGACCTTATCACGTGCCAATGTAGCCCAATGGCATCTGGTTGATTCAGGAATATGAAGAGCCTCAAACCGTTCCTTCAGGGTCTTGACAAGGAAGTCTGACCATCTTGTAGGTGGGCAGCCACGTGATCTTTTAACATTGCATGGGATCCAGTCGGTAACAGCTCTAGTCCAGTGGCCGTCTGTCTCCAAATCGCATTACATGTCCATCCCATCTGATTTTCGATGCCTTGGCAAATGAGACAGCATACCTGATTCTGGAATAGCGACGGAGGTCAGAACTCCGGATTCCTTCTCTCACTTGAGTGAGGCGTGATATCCCAAGCATAGTTCTTTCGATGCCTCTCTGGGAGACCCGAATAGCATTCTCATCCCTGCTTTCGTAGGGCCCAGGTCTCTGAGGCGTATATTAATGCAGGGAGAACGGTGGAGTCAAAGAGATGTGCCCAGAGCCGGAGGTTCTTTGTCCTTTTAGCTATTTATTCGATGCCTTTGAAGGCATTCCATGCCGCTCCCTTCCTCCCTGCGCAGCTCAGGTTTTAGGTCATTCATCATGTTGATTTCTCGACCTAGGTACACATAACTGCTGCATTCAGAGATGTTTGTTCCATTGAGAGTGAATGGGGCCTCAAAAACTAGTTCATTTTTCATGAACATAGTTTTATTCAGATTCAGCTGTAGACCTATCTTTCCACATTTTCGGTCGGAAGTCAGCCAGCATTTGTGCCGCTTGGCTAATGTTTGATGTTATTAGAACGATGTCATCAACGAAGCAGAGGTGGTGTAGTTGCCGACCATCTATCTTCACTCCCATTCCTTCCCATTCTAATTGTCACATGATGGTCTCAAGGGTGGTGCTGAAGAGTTTTGTGAAATGATATCACCCTGTTAAATCCCTCTTTTGACATCTGTTATCACTTCTTTGTAGAATGGTGAGATCCTGGTGGTGAATCCGTAATACAGCTCACGAAGGATCTAGATGTATTGGGTTTGAACACCCTGTTTGGCTAGGGCTTCGATGACTGCTTCAGTCTCCACAGAATCAAAGGCTTTCTGTAAATCAATGAGCGTGAGACAGAGCGTCATCTTGTACTCCCTACAAACCTCAATGAGCTTGGTTACTGTGTGGATATGGTCGATTGTGCTAAATCCTTTCCGGAAGCCAGCTTGCATGCATCGTTGTCCTTCATCTAGAGTTCTGCCAATCCTCTTCAGGATGACTCGTGTAAACAGCGTGTAGATGATGGACAACAGGCAGATGGGGCGATAATTGCCAATGTCGTGGATGTCTCCCTTCTTGAACAGTAGAACTGTCCTGCTGGTTTTCCATTGGGAGGGTACCTTGCATTTGGACAGGTAGCGTGTGAAGAGCCGAGCTAGTGTATTGATGAGTACTGATGGCAGATTCTTCAGGTGTTCAGGTCTGACTTTGTCTGGGCCTGGTGCTGTTCCTTTCTTTACCCATGAGATGGCATGTCGGATTTCAGAAGGGAGAAAGTTGGGAATGACATATCCATCCTGTGGAATTTGGCATGTGGGCAGGTGGATGTGGCTATCAAAGCGATTTGAGTAGAAGTCCTGGATAATCTTCTCCATGCCTTTCTGGAAGATGTGATAGATCCATCAGGGCGTTGGAGGGCAGTAATCTTGTACTTATAATTGGCGAAGGACAGGCAGGCAGTGCGAATGCTTTTCCCGGCTTCTGCTGCATCTTCCAGTATTTCTGCTCTTCTCTCTTTGAAGTCTTCCTTGATCGATCTCTACACCGTTTAGCAAGCTTGGACGTTAGCATTTGGTCTCCTGAGGCTCGTGCCTTGCCACGTTGGCGAATGAGCTCGAGAGTTTCTGAAGACAGGTGATCTTTTGTGTCTTTCTCTCTCTCGGCATTCTTCGCACAATCATGGAGGTGCTGAACCAGTCGGTTGTATTTTTCATCGATTTCATCAGTGGTGGTATCTTCCCATGTTGCTGCAATGGTGCCAAAGAGCTCCCAGTTGCTGGTCGTTCTGGGAGTTCTCTTCTTAAACTTTGCAGCCTTTTCTCCCCATTGCGGGAAGTATAATTTTGCACGAAGGGAGACGGTGGTTCGATCCTGTTTGGAATTTGGGGACGACAGCTACATCGGTCAGACAAAACCGTCGATTGAAGATGATGTGGTCAATTTCATTGTGGAACTGTCCACCAGGAAATTCCCATGTCCAGCGTTTCGCTTCAGCCTTCTGGAACTGTGAGTTCCCATAAATGGTCTTGGTGGACATGGTGAACTCAGATAGACTCTCACCCTGTTCGTTCCATTCTAGTCCATGGGTCCCCATGTGGAGTTCTTCAGCCGATTTTCTTGGTCCTATCTTGCATTAAAATCACAGACTATGATCTTTTAGAAAGTGTGATCTTTTTTATAGAACTCATCCAGTTCCATGTAGAATTTCTCATTTTCATCTTCTTTGTTGGTGCGTAGACTATGAAGATAGAAATTGCTGACAGTCGGCCACATCCCTTCAAGTGTAGTCATCCTATCCAGTTTGTTAGGCATTCAAATGAATCAATGTTCACGGCCATCTTCGTGTTGACAAGGACACCAACGCCACCGACACCTCTTTCGTCGCATGTTCCAAGGAACAATTCTTCTCTGGTGTCAAATACAGCATGATGTGACTGGCGCCTCCTCGTCTCAGTCAGACCAATGATGCCATACTTGATCTTTTGCTCTTGCACCATCAGATCCTCAATATATACTCTCGATGCCAGCAATAGTGCATTGAAAGTACAGACAGTCATTTTAGTCCTTCTTCGTTTTGGCAGCCTAGGATGTCCATGAAATTTTATCAGGCACTGCTTGTTCGCCTTTCTTACTGCTGCTGTATTAAGGGCTCTTCCGGGGTCAGGAAAATAAACATTTTTGTTACTGGTTTTGGCATATTGAACACACATCGGACAGCTTGCCAGGCTCTGCCATGCAGGCGCCTTACTCTCATTACTTTGTGTGTCTCCTTGGCCGTGATGACCCATTCGAACATCTGCTTTAGATGTTTAATTCAAGTTATAGTCTAACATATGTATGATTTTTTAGGCAAAATATTTTCAAGAATGAAATCTACTATGGCAAGTATGTCAAGTTAATGAAGAAAGGGAATTATTATACTTTTTCATTACATAGGCTGAACCCTGTATATGGTTCTGGTTAATCATTGAGAGGATTGGAAATAAAAAAAAACCCACTAGACTTTGCTTCTCGGGTTTCCCAAACACATGTCAGATCCTTCTGCACAGTTCCTAACTTCCACTCTCACGAGTTGGCTTCTGAACCAAAAAGCTGCTATTCTAGTTGCCAGCTCTACTAGCATGCAGTCTCTGACAATGTACCAATGAATTGTGTGGTTGGTAACTTGCCTCATTTCCTACATTGTCTACTAATTTAAGCAGCATCACAAGATGTTGTCTGGCATTACAAGGCTCACTGTAATTTTGTTGGAAGTGACAATAAGTGAACAACTTCTCAGTAGCTGCTGTGTAGTTATTAAGTCTTGCTTAACCATAATTACCGCAAGGGACAGATACTAGGCCCATGAAGCAAACTGGCTATTTTTTCTCCAGAGTAAACAATGGAAAGGAAGCAAAGCTCATCTTGTAACAGCTCCATTAATGACTGTGAGTTTTTCCTGCTGATCATTTCACTTTGCTGTCCTTCAAAGATAATAAGAGAAAATGTGTGCCTTGTGGGAAGTTATTTCAATATCTAATAGGAATATCACATTTTGAAAGCTATTTCTTGGCTTTTTTTTAAATTTATTCTTTGGGGCCTTCTGCTTATTAATGTTGCTTGGGAGTTGCTCTTGGCAGTGGTTGGGGACTATGCCATGTCCACGAACCACGTCAGGGCCTCCTATATGCAAAGCAATCACGTAGGCTAATAAGCTATATCTCCAATCATGGAGTTTTTGCTTTTCCATGCCTGAGAGCTCTCACAATAGTGCGTATATGGTACTGGGAGAACACTAATAAAGAAATCTGAATATTTGGTGATGGTTCACTTTCAGCAATGACCTGCTTAGATTAAATGAAATGTTTTAACCTTGCTTTCTGATTATATGGTTGGGATCAGTCAGTATAATCCAAAAGACTTTCTCTAAAATATATTTCTGAATAGATGAAAATTTGCAAAATGTTTCAATGTATGTCCTCAGAAATTCACAATGCATCTTTCATTTTTAGGGTTCTGAGGATACAGAAGAAAAGGTGGGATACTAGATTAAAGACTTAGTTTACAGAGTCCAAGTAATAATAAAGTAGGTAGAGCTTTTGCTTTGCATGCCTCAACCTGGGCTTGATCCTCGGCACTCTATGTGGCCTGAGCACCTTATTGTAGAGAACCCTGAGAGCAGAGTCAGAAGAAATCCAAGAGAACAGATTCAGGAGTAACTCCTGAGCACTAATGGGTGTAGTCTCAAAACACAAAGAAGATAAAAATCTCTTTTTGATCTTATTTAATTTTGCTTCTCATTCTTTATCCATTGTCTCAAAAACACTCAAAGAAAATCATTAGCAGTATCTCTCAGAGATATGTGTATGGAATGTTATTTTCCCCCAAAATATTCAAAAACTTTATGTTTTTCATTTATAAAGACTATTGTATGCAAGAAACAGTAATCTTACCCAAACTAATCAAAATGGGCAAAGGGATTCAGTAAATTACATGAGTTTGCATGAAAACAGAGGGTAGGAATGCAATAGAACCTTGGGAGTAAAGTAAACCGCACCGAATTAGAGCAAAATTCTATCTTTATCTTGTATCTCTGATTTCTTCTGCATGCTAACATCTGACAATTTTTCCCCTCAGGCCACATGTTTGAAAATATGGTTACTACAAAGTCTAAACATACATGTTCCTGTTCTGTCTTCTATAGAGAATCTCCATAAAATTTTTCTTGGCCCGAATGTAACATTTTTGTGGAGAGAACTAACTTACCCAGCTATGACAAGAACCCATCCCTGAGTAAATTGCAGGTTACTGGATAACTAAGGTCATTGTACATCAACATTGCATTTATATTGTAACATGTACGCAGGCG
The DNA here is from genome assembly GCA_021461705.1 of Cryptotis parvus. Lineage (NCBI taxonomy): Eukaryota > Metazoa > Chordata > Mammalia > Eulipotyphla > Soricidae > Cryptotis > Cryptotis parvus. The sequence goes on along the minus strand of JAJIBD010039023.1, from coordinate 41,855 downwards.
GGAAAAACAAGATGATTCCAAGGAATGGGGGGTGTGAACTGGGCCCAGAACATAATGCCCAACATTTAGTCACCATTATATTTTATTGATAAAAGTCATTTTTAGTAATTGAAGTTACTATTAAACCAGTCTGATTTATGTCCAAATTTCATGCAATGATCTTCATCTTTATGATGAAATTTATGCATGTAATTTAAGAAATATTTGTTATTAAAGAGAAATAATGTCTTATCCTTCTCAAAGCGATGTTTTATTATCTTCTTAGATTGATCCTAAGCACACTGAACTTCATAGAATATTTCAGATGTGCTTAATTCTAAGGATTATTAATTTTTTCCTCATTTCAAGTCTCTGAAATCATTCCTCTAAAATTCTTCATTGTCCAGGAAGTATGCAAAAACTAATATTTGTTTTATGGGGTTGTTGGAAACTAGTCAGCAGCTGTAGCTCCACTTCACATTTTTGTTATTTATGATTTTACAACAATAGAGGAAAACAAAATTGAGCTTTCTTCTTAATTATATTGATGCCATTGCTTACCATAAATGAGTTATGTTGGATCCTTGCTCTGTTTGTCTACTTCCCTGCTCAGATAGCATAGAACCACTCTCGTAATGCAGTAACACTCAGAGTTTATTCCCGCTAGCTGGGGCCCATCGCTTCACTGAGACACGCAGGTCCTAAAGAGAACGTTTGACTCTGAGGAGAAAGCAAGCAGGGATTATATAGGCCTTCAAGACATGTGTCATACCCCACACAAATCCATATAGCCAAGAAACTTAAAACATATTTCAAACATTTCATCCTAAAAAGGTCATGCAAACTTAAAGAAAGACAAGAGAAGTAGTACACTCCAGTTCCAGTCATATGCTTAATCAACCTTAAAGAAATTCTGCCCACAGCCGGTGGTGAATCTATATTGTTCAGATGACCAGGATAGTTATGTGTGGGCAATGACTTGTTTGTCAAGGCCCCAGGGGCATAGCTGTTGGGGCCATAGAAGGGTCTAACATTTTCTGATGCCATTGCTTGATCAGGAATTACTCCTGGCATTGCTAGGGGGACCATTTGGGATGCCGGGGATCAAACCATGGTTGGCCGCTTGCAAGGCAAATGTTCTACCCTCTGTGCTATTGCTCCAGCCCCTAGATTTAAAAATGAGTTTGTCAAGTTCCTAAAAAATATATGCCTTCCAGTATTAAGATTGAGATTGTGCTGAATTTGTACACTGTTTTGGAGAAAATTGACTGCTTAATAAACTTTATAAGCATGGTTTATTTTTACTTTTGTAAAAGTATCTTAACATCACTTTCATCATATTTTAAACTATTTTAAGTGATAAGCTTAGAATATCAACCTTCAGTTATTTGTGTTGGTATCATTGATTTCTACTGGGTCCCCTGGGATGATCCCAGACCCATGGCAGAGCCTGGCAAGCTACCTGTGGTTTATTCGATATGCCAAAAAACAGTAACAATAATGGACCTCATTCCTAATGAATAGAAATGTTACTAGCGCCCACTTGAGCAAATCAGTGAATAATGGAAAGACAAGTGATGCAAGTGAAGTGATACCACAAACTGCAGCACTGGCATCAAAGTGTTAAGGTAAGAGGCTGAATTAGGCTAGTACGTGTACCAAAATGAAATTAGCATCAAATTTTATTTCCAAATCTCTATTTTTGTCTTTCCCGGAAAGGATAGAGAGTTTCTTAAAAACTCAAGTTTATACTATTAATTTCAGTAAGGCTATTTAATTAATTTCAGATAATAGCTCTTTTTTACCTTATCAAGCATAACCACACTTGTCACATTATACATAATTTTCTTCTGGGAACAAAGAGATGATCAATTCTAGAATGCCCAAAAGTGTCAATGATTATTTTGCATCTTTCTTGCAAATCTGATATTTCAGTTAAACACCAATATCATGTGACTATATGGTATTTTCTGGAGGATAAATATGATCAGTAGCATGTGTCATAGAGGTAATTAGGCTTTACAGGGACCAGAGAGCTATTACAGTGGGGAAGGAGCTTAGTTTACACAAAAGCGGACTCAGGTTCAATTCCTGGCTCCCCATACTCTCATTGTCTCCCACCAGTCCTCCATGAGATATCCTGAGCCCAAAGCCACAAGTAAGCATTTAACACAGGTGGGTGTGCATAACCATCCCCCAAACACCACACCACACACACACACACACACACACACACACACACACAAACTGAGATAATCAGTCATTACTATTTTCTCGGATCTTCTGAAGCATTGACACCTTCAACTTGAGTTTTACTCCACCTTGCATAAATCCCAAAATAAGCACGGAGAATTTAAATCCTGCCATCAGGAGGTTTAGGATCAAATGAACCTAATTAACAATATGGTTCTCACTTCAATCAAATTGGGGAGAAGTTTCACTGCTACTTTTCTCTAAAAATGAGATTTCTTATCAGAATAGTTTTCATAATCACCATAAAAATAGTAGGACTCTTACTATGGTTTTCTATTTTCTAGATTTATGTTTTTCTTATTTGCTAGATTCCCTGCATGTGTATATTTTTAATTCTTTTTAATTTAATATGTTGTGATTCAACTGAAAGAGAGCAGCTACCTACTCCCCAACCAGAGCAGGCCTACTGCCTAAGTGACCTTTTCATCCTGAACTAACCTTTTCATCCTGCTATCTACAAAAGCCCAGAACAAATTCCTGTTAGAGGTTAGGAGACCCCCGCCCAGAACCTGCTATCTGTCCTGAATTGCTTGAATTGCATTCCTGCACATAAGCATAGCCGTTACTGACCTACAATCCCGCATGTGTGCCTAGCTGCACCAAATATAGAAAAAAGTATTGAGTGTGACCTGATTGGTAAGTGATGGTAACTTATTACAAAGTGATTGGCTGCCTGCGCACAAACCTTGATGTAATATTTTAAATCTATTGGGTGGTTATGCTGGGCTTCTCTGTAGTGGCGGGAATTATCTCTTAAAAGATCCCCCTGAAAGGGGCTCAGGGCTCTTAGCCACTGACTGCTTGTGGTCATGTTATGAGCCTGGGTATACTCGAATAAAACCCTTGCTCTTGCATAGGAACTGGTCTCTCATAGTTTTCCTTGATAGGTGCGGTGTTCTGAGGCTCCCAGTCAGTCACCCCATCGGGTGGCCAACCATTTCACAACAATCACTGTAATCACCCAGGAAAGTAAGATTTCTATTTTAACAACCAGAAAACTAAGTTGTAGTCAGGTTTATTTAACCTGGGCTGTAAACATTCAGGATCAGATTTGAACCTAACACCAAATCCCATCTGAGATTTGAAAGAAAAGATACACTTAATCACCTTTCAAGAAATGTTGTTAGAGTTATTTTTTACTATGTTTGCTGTCTTCAAAAGCATATATTGCACTTGCTTTCTGACCTTAAGATTTCCTAGTATGTACTCTTAAAACATGCTTTTTTTACTTTTTTATCTGTCTGTAATCACATAAATTACAGTCTGGTATCAGAGTCCCATCTGAGTTATCAGGGTCAACTATCTCATTTACTTCTTTCTTGGTATTCTGAAATTGATTAGTGTCTCTTTCCTATATTCCATTAACTGGTGAGAACACAACTACTTACTTATGATTTAATTTTCAATAGAATAAATACCTATTTTCTTTCTTATAAGATTTTCTGGATGCTTTTTTATGGCAAAATGTTCATGATTATTTTCTCTAAAAGAGCAAACATTATTTTAATCATTTAAGGTTTGAGACTTTAGATGAAAGGGTCTATTATTAACAGAGAATTTTGCTGTGAGTAGTGTTGTATACTGTCTCTGTCTAAAGGAAAGCAGTGAAACAGGAAGCCTCAGTTTCCCCTTGCCAGTGGGAGAGGAAGCCACAGTTTCTTCTTGCCAGATGCTTCATCTCTCTCCCATCAGCCTATCTCATACTTCATACCCAAGGTTCTGTTTTAACATTCCAGGAATTTCATAGGACCATAAAATTCTCCCTTGGAGCTTAGGTTCATGGGGGAGCCCACAAAGTCTGAGACAAATGAGGAGAAAGGCAAATCAGTAATTTCCTTACATCCTCTGCAACAGCTGTCAATTGATAAGAAATGTTAAAGAGCCCAATTTCCATTTAAAAAGGTCTGCAGGAAAATCCTTTTCTTTAACTTCCCTGCATTCTCTATAACACTAAGAGCTGGTTTTCCTATAAGAACCCAACAAAAGAGCCACAGTTAAGGTAGTCCTTTACTAAGTTCCTCCCGCTCGGGGAGGACTGTCTTCTTGCATGGGGCTGGTGGGACCCAGACCAATGCCATGCAGGGGCTCATCACAGACTCTATCAGACTTTAGCCTGCCTAGTAGGTCCTGGGCAGCAGAGGCTGCTGGGGAAAGTGACTTCTCTTCCCTTCCTGCCTCTCATAAGCCACCCATGAGGCCCACCTACATAAAAAATGAAGATATTTGCCTGCAAAATCCTATCCTCTTTTTTTTTTTTTTAAAATTACAAAGATATACAATAAAAAATTTCATATTTGGGTTTTGGTCAAACAGTGTTGCAGCACCCATCCCGCCACCAGTGCCCATCTCCCACCACCAACGTCCCCAGTTCCCCCCCCTCCCCCAGCCCTGCTCCATGGCAGGTTCTTGATTTCTTTCCATTTCTCTCTCTTTCTCTTTTCCTTCCCCTCGAGACTATGAATTACAGAACATACATTAAAGGGTTGTCATGTGTATCTTTTTGCCTCTATTTAATGCTCAGTTCTAGGTTGGCATTAGTACCCTCAACAATTGTCAGCACACTGTTCCATTTCTGTCTTACCTAGCCTCTGAATCCCACACATTTGTGATAATTTCCACCTTTGACAGGACCTCCTGATATATGTTTCACTTGATCTTGGATATTGGTATCATAATATGTACCTATATATTTATGTTATGCAGATAAATGCAGTCATTCTGTATGCCCCAATTTTGTGCAAATTTTTTAATTTTTTAATAAAAGATTACAAAAAAATTTGGGTGGTCAACAGTGTTGCGCCCTCCGCCACCGTCCCATCCCCCCACCCGTCCCCTCCCCCCCCAGCCCTGCTCCGCGGTCGATTTCTTCCTCCCAGATTAAGTAGGGTGATTTATTCCTCTATTTAATCTCAGTTCAGGTTGCTTAGTCCCTCAATGGACTTTATTTCTCTCCTTCATTTTCACCTGACAGGCTTTATTCTTGTTTGGTTTGGATTATTGTACCTTTTTTCGTTCGTCCGTTCTGTCTCTCTCCTTCTGGCTAATTTCGCTCCAACATAATCTTCTCCATGTCCATCCATTTTGTAGGCAAATTTTATGACTTCATTTTTCCTAACAGCTGCATAGTATTCCATTGTGTAGATGTACCAAAGCTTTTTATCCAGTCATCGATTTTCGGGCACTCTGGTTGCTTCCAGATTCTGGCTATTGTGAATAATGCTGCTATGAACATAAAAGTAGGGATGGTGTTTCCGCTGCGTATTTTTGGCTTCCCAGAGTAGATTCCCAGGAGTGGTATCGCTGGGTCAAATGGGAGTTCAATTTCTTGTCTTTGGAGGAAAGTCCATATTGTTTTCCAGAAAGGCTGTACCAGCCGGCATTCCCACCAACAATGGATGAGTGTCCCCTTTTCCCCACACCCACGCCAGCACTTGTTGTTCTTGTTCTTTTGAATGTGTGCCAGTCTCTGTGGTAACTCAGGCCTTGCTTGTAAAGCAGTTTCACAAAGAGTAATCTTTCAAAATACCCTGGCAACTATTTCTTTTGATAAGTAGTAATATGGACTCCCTTATATTTTATGGGAATTAAATTTATTTCTACAATTATATGTAGCCAGGGTTTTTCATGGTTTCTGTAAGAAAACTACAGTTAGGACTCAAAATTGCTATAGTACAACATGTTTCTAATACATTATCAATACCTAATGTTCTGTTTGAAATAAGTATGAATGAAAAAGCTAAAGTGAAAATATACAGGGGTAATATATGTTGTTTTTGGGATAATTTTGATTTGGCAAAAATTACACAATTCCCCCTTTCTTTGGAAAGCCTTTGACTTAATTTAGTATTTGCAAGTTGTTTCAAAACTGGTTTATATCTATACATATCCTTCAACAATTTTGGATCCCAAGATGCCATTTTTTAATGTTGCAGAGTCCATATGAAAGGGTTGGCCAGCCAATGGGGTGATTGACTGGGAGCCTCGGAACACCGCACCTATCAAGGAAAATTCTGAGAGACCGGTCCTATGCAAAAACAAGGGTTTATTTGAGTATACCCGGCTCATAGCATGACCACAAGCAGTCAGCAGCTAAGAGCCCTGGGCCCTTTCAGGGGGATCTTTTTTTTTTTTGGCTTTTTTGGGTCACACCCGACAATGCTCAGGGGTTACTCCTGGCTCTGCACTCAGGAATTACTCCTGGTGGTGCTCGGGGGACCATATGGGATACCGGGGGATCGAACCCGGGCTGGCATGAGCCGGCCGCGTGCAAGGCAAACGCCCTACCCGCTGGGCTATCGCTCCGGCCCCACAGGGGGATCTTTTAAGAGATAATTCCCGCCACTACAGAGAAGCCCAGCATAACCATCCAATAGATTTAAAATATTACATCAAGGTCGGTGCACAGGCAGCCAATCACTTTGTAACAAGTTACCATCTCCTACCAATCCGGTCACACTCAATACTTCTTTCTATATTTGGTGCAGCTAGGCACACATGCGGGATTGTAAATCAGCATTGGTTATGTGTGCATGCAGGAGTGCAATTCAGGCAATTCAGGACAGATAGTAGGTTCAGGGCAGGGCTCTGGATCTCCCAACCTCTAACAGGAATTTGTTCTGGGCCTTTTGTAGGTAGTAGGATGAAAAGGTCACTTAGACCATAAATTGGTAACTTTCTATGAGTAGGCCTGCCCTGGTTGGGGAGGGGTATTTGCTCTCTTTCACATAAAACAATGTGTAGAATTAAGTGCAGGGGTCTGAAGGATAATAAAGGAGACAGAGTGCTTCTCTTGCATGGGGCTGACTAGAAGCAGGATTCTTACAACCCCTTTGGTCTTTGATTCCATCAGAAGTGAATACTTAAATATAAGTCAGGAGTAAGCCCTGAGCACTGCCTAACATAGCTCCCAACAAAATAAAACAAGAATAAAAATTATGTATAGATAATAATCCATATTTATGAAAAGTATTGGTCTGAATGCTTCAGCCTTGCATGATTTTTAAAGTGTGTACTCAATAAGTTCACCAAACCCATAAAAAATGACACTTTCAAATATTACCCAAAACAAACATGCTTACTAGGGAGAAGGGATAATATTTCTAACTGGCTTTATATAATGTATATCAGGAATAAATTATAGTAAAATGAAAGTATTTGAATTTTAAAGAAAGTATCCAAAACTTGATTATCTCAATTATGATTAGAGAATGACAGCAAAGTATCTCAGTGCATTAATGCACACAGTTCCCCAAATCTCATCCTTTTATTATCCTCAGCTGTACTCCCTGACTATAAGGTACAATGATAAAGAAATTTTCCCATAATTTTATACTAATTAAAACCAGTTTTGAATCAGTGCATATATCATAACATTTCCAATATTCCCTTTAACAATGTTACATGTTATCTATGAAATATCTATGATTGCCTAGGGGTCTGGTTGTCATTTTTAAATTATGCTTATTATTTAAAATCATGTTACAGCATTCCCCCCAAGATCCTTTTTGGGTTCTTCACAGCATATCACCCATTATTACTAAGCAACCTTGAATAAAAAATGATATTGGTCATTGTTCATATTTTATTCATCTTCTTAGTAAAATATTTGTTGAGCACCAGCTTTATGTCCAAGCACTATTTGAGACACAGGGATATAGAAAATAAAATAAATGCACTTAGAGTCAATTTATTCATTCATTCATTCAAAGGCATATAAACATTGGTTATAAGTCAGAAACGGTATTATCACTAGGAGATATTGGTGTAGTAGCTCTATAGCTATTAAAAAAAACACCTCTGTGGTTAGGACATAGTGATAGGACATAGTCAATGTGCACTTGCCTTGCACATTGTCAACCAGATTTGAACACCAGCATCCCATATGGTCCCTAACCCCAAGCACCATCTGGAGTAATTCCTAAATGTAGAGACAGCCTTTCTGGGTATTCTCCCCATCCAAGAAAAAATCAACTTCAAAACTATTGTAAACTATGGTTCTTCAATTAAAGTTGGGGGCAGGGGCTGGAGCGATAGCCCAGCGGGTAGGGTGTTTGCCTTGCAGCGGCCAGCCTGTGCCGGCCAGGGTTCAATCCCGGCATCCCATATGGTCCCCGAGCACCGCCAGGAGTGATTCCTGAGTGCAGAGCCAGGAGTAACCCCTGAGCATCGCCGGGTGTGACCCAAAAAGCAAAAAAAAAATAAAGTTGGGGGCAGAAGGTAGAGAGATAGTACTGGGGTTAGGGTTCTTGCCTAGCATGTGGTCAATTCGGCATTTGGTCCTCTGCACCCCATATGGTCCCAGTCCCCTCCTGGAAACAGAGTGCCACTGTTTGTGGCCCACAAATGAAACAAACAAAATTATCACTTCAAGTCAGGGGCAAAAATAAAGTCAAAAGAAGAAAAAATCTAGAAAAAGAAAATGCTTTCAGAGAGAAAGGCAGACAAATGTTTCAAGTACTGTGAATCATCAAAGAAGAGACAAGGTCATTTGATTTTATAATTAAAATGTCATAATTAGTCTTTGAGTGAGCAGTTATTTTTAGAGATGAAGAGTCAAAATCAGATGTTATTTTATAAAGTTATTTTTTCCCTAAATACAAGCTTTTAGAAAAGAGAGCCGAAAAAAGGTGAACAAAGCACATAACTCAATATCTCATTAGATATTTTGGTCCAAATTTTTTATTCACATATTCAAAGTGAAAATAAAACATATTAATAGCGCAGAAGGTCTTTCAGAACGACTTGTTCTAAACAGAAAAATAACAATTCTATGGATTAGTTAATTTAATCTGAATGCCAAAGACCAGCATTTCGTATGGAACAACAATGTTTATAAAAGATAGAAAGACTTTGAAAAGATAATCTAACTTTGTGTGAGGACCACTATTTATCTTCATTTCTGAGGTCACAAGTTAAATTCTACTGTAATTCAAGATTCCACAGCAGAATAAACTTGAAGGGAGAAGCTCCAGTACCTCACAAGTCCCTGTGTATATTTTCATCTAAATGTTAATGCTTTAAGTACTGAAACCTTACCTCTTTTTGGGAAAATTTTGTTACAATAACTATGTTTCACACACACAAAAATGTACATTAGTTCATTTAGGACTTGGATAAGTTTAAAAAAGTAATATCTGAGTTTGAATTTAGGACAGATAGAGAAAGATTAAATGTCATTTAACATATATTTACGTAAAATCCAATTTTATTTCTTTGGGGAAATGTGAGAAATTTATTCCTTAAACTTTCAAAAGATGCTAGTTCCCCAAGACAACAGCAATGGCAGATAAATTGGGTTTTCTGCTTTGAAACTCCCCAAAGGCTCATGCTATAATATACAAAGTGCAATGGCTGCCTTAGAGACTTTCCTTGCTAAAGTGCTTATATTTACACTAGTCCTTTGTATAAAAGTCTGTCATGAATTATGGAATATAGAAATTTAAAAGAATATACTAGCCTATAGCTTTATATATCAAAGATGTAGCAATAAAAAGGTTGAAGAAAATGAAAGGTGTTTTATCTGAGAATAAGTTATTGAAAAAGACAAAAAATCTGCCATGATTTGACTATGGATATTATTGAGAATGTTTCCAAGAAATTCATTCAGTACTGGCAACAAATGAGTTATTTAACTTGTATGGAATCCTGATTTTATATATTTTTAAGCCACTCAAAATTCATTAAGATGGGGAAGGGTTAAATAAATGACTATTCATCTTTTTGTTATTTATTGATAAATCTGAAGATAATACAATTGATTTTAATGAATATCAACTTATATTACATTATAGTTATACTAATAATAGGAGAATTGAACTTTATGTTTTATTAAATTGTAGCTCAATGTCAAATTTAAAATTAATCAATTCCTTAAAATGGCAGGAATGTGGTTAATTGGAAGTAACATTTAAATGTTTATTGAAAAATAATCAGTTTTTTATTCTGCAGATCTCACTCTGCTTCCAGAGCACAGTATTGACTCGCTTATTGATGCCTTCAGGCTGCTTAGTACAATGGTACATGACCAGCCTCAAAATCAGAAGTGTTTTTTAACTTTAAATTATTTCATTAGAAAAACATACATGCTTTCATGACAATGGCATTGCAGCTAGATCCTCACTTGAGCATAGCTTTTAAGAATTATTTTTTATTTATGTTTTCCTAGCATTACACTCTTATTGGCTGTTCCTCCATTTTTCCTTTCCCAACAATGTATAGGCTTACATTAATGTAGTCTGCACTTTATCTAGTTTTATCTATAAAAGCAAATAGTTCCCATTATACCAATTGCCAGAGTAGCAAATGGAACATTCATTTAATGTATTTGTATGTAAAAGTTATTGTACTACTAAAGTGTCAAATTATGTAAATGATTTGTTTCCTAGAATGTTATTCCAAATTTCCAAATCATAGCAGAAGTTTTATACTGATCTTTAAATTATTCGTTGAGTCTGAATCTTATCCTTTTACAAATAGCAAAAGTTTATCTATATCAACCCAGCCAGCTGCCACTATCTCAATTTGTAACAAAAGAACAGAATTTTTAAAATCCTCTTCTAAGGATTCTATACACTTCTTTTTCTTTTTTGGTCACACCTGGCAATGCTCAGGGGTTATTCCTGGCTCTGCACTCAGGAATCACTCCTGGTGATGCTCAGGGGACAATATGAGATGCTGGAGATGGAAACCTGGTCAGCCTCGTTCAAGGCAAATGCCCTACCTGCTGTGCTATCGCTCCAGTTCTGGATTATATGCTTTTGGAATAAAGTTGGTGAACAGAAAGAACAACAACATTCTGAAAAATAAAAGACTTTGCATGATAAATTACTCTTAAATTCACACTGGTATTTGCCAACTATGCTCTCTGCTTTTGATACCCTGGTTCTAAGTAAACTATTGCTTCTCAAAAACATTCCAGGTAGTCTGCTAGTTAGACATTTCCTTTCCAGGAATACAATTACAGTTTATGTTTGGTGTGACTTAGCTAAAATTAAGTTTTGAAAGAATCACTTCATAAATGTCCTTTCCCGAACACTCTGTTCTTTATCACAGCCATTGGAAAAGATAGATAGTCAAGCCAAAGGGAATTGTCATTTGAATAAACACGTGGGCTTTAGTCTAAAATTTTTATTGGCTATTGGAATATTTTCAGTCTATAAAATTACTACTTCAGCTTAAAGCATGCATCACATTTGAAAGTATAAAAGTACTTATTGACCTGTAATCCACTTCATCTAATACCCATGTAAAAGCCAAAGGGGCTTAGTAGTCACTTGAAACTTCTTTTCTTTTCTTGTATATCAAATAAGGACTGGGTGAAAGGATTTTTGGGTCTGAATGTTAGATCAACAAGCCTGATGGGAATTCAGGAATATCATAATGCTAATGCTTTAGTATTAGACTGACTTAAAATTAAAACTGGGTGGAGTTTGTGGAGAGGGGCAAAAAGTTATCCTCATGATTTCCAGGGTTTGAAAATCTCTGGAGGGCTGGAGCGATAGCCCAGCGGGTAGGGTGTTTACATGGCCGGCCCATGCTGTCCTGGGTTCGATCCCCGGCATCCCATATGGTCCCCGAGCACCGCCAGGAGTAATTCCTGAGTGCAGAGCCAGAAGTAACCCCTGAGCATTGCCGGGTGTGACCCAAAAAAAAAAAAAAAAAAAAAAAAAATCTGTCGATCGTTTTTTGATGTGTTTTTAAGAACAAACATAATATTAGAAAATCATTACTAATATGGGCTCTTCAATGAATAGAATAAATAAAACATAAATGGACAGTAACATAATGTTTTCATGAAGAAGGCAACAACAGAATAACTGCGTTGTTTCAAAAAAATACAGAAGAATAATAGAAAGTGCAGATAGAGTAAAAGAAGCCCAGCATTAACTCTTGGGTAAGGTGGGTGAGGCTGGCTGAGGAAAAGACAAATATCTTCCCCAAAATATGAGCGAACCAATGATCTCATTATGCAAATTTAATTTCATAACTTTATTTTCCTAACAGCTGCATAGTATTCCATTGTGTAGATGTACCATAGTTTCTTTATCCAGTCATCAATTCTCAGGCACTCTGATTGTTTCCAGATTCTGGCTATTGTGAGTAATGCTGCTATGAACATAAAAGTAAGGGATGGTGTTTCCGCTGTGTGTTTTTTGCTTCTCCAGGGTATATTTCCAGGAGTGGTATGGCTGGGTCAAATGAGAGTTCAATTTCTAGTTTGGAGGAATGTCCATATTGTTTTCCAAAAACACTGTACCAGTCGACATTAACACCAGCAATGGATGAGAGTTCCCTTTTCCCTGCATCCACGCCAGCACTTGTTGTTCTTGCTTTTTTGGATATGTGCCAGTCTCTGTGGTGTGAGATGTTATTTCATTGTTGTTTTGATTTGCCTCTCTCTGATGACTAATGATCATGAGCACTTTTTCATATATCTTTTGCCATTCAAACTTCTTTCTTGTAGAAGTTTCTGTTCATTTCTTCTCCCCATTTTTTGATGGGGTTAACTGTTTTCTTCTTGTGAAGTTCTACCTGTGCCTGATATATCCTGGATATCAACCCCTTATCACATGGGTATTGGGTGAACATTCTTTCCTATTCTGCGTGACAATCTTAGATAGTACTGATTTCAGGATATTTCACATCTATACACTGTATACAGTTCTTGATCTTCCCCCTTTAAGTTTCATCAGTAAATGCTAGAGATGAGAGCTCTTTACTGATAGTATACCACCTACACTGCAGAGCCTAGCAAGCTACACGTGTTTTATTTGGTATGCCCAGAACCAGTAACAAATATGGACCTCAGTTCCATGACCTGAACAATGTTTTGAGGCTCTTCCTGTCCCTGGAGCAAGCAGATGCCCTTGGGCTACACTTGCTTTCAAAGGACGCATGGAGATGTTACTGGTGCCCACTCGAGCAAATTGAGGAATAGCGGTAAGACAGTGATACAGTGAGACAGTGATCATCCAAAATTTACAGCCATGCCCCAGCCCTACAGTACAATTGAATTTTCAAAATATAATTTCTTTGCAAAGAAAAGACAAATTAGAACATCCTTTTGAGATTAATGATTTTTGATATCATTATGAATTTTTTGCAATAAATGTCCCAATACCTCATTTCTACTGATGCTTCTTATAAGAAACATATTATATAATATCCAATAATGGTTTAAAATAACGATACAATATATAATTATTAAAATAATCTGGATGGCAATAATAGCCAGAAGAATTGGGGTTTGCAATCGTGTTCTCTAAAATTACAGTTAAATTCCAGATTTCATATGTGAAATTATTATGACACTTTAAAAAGAATACAACAGTGGAAAAAACTCTGAAAGACCCTAGATCATCAAAGCTAGTCACTGCTAATTAATTAAATAAATCCATTAAAAGTAGTATTTCTCTAAGTATATTCTAATTCCAAATATTTGAAATGATACTGTATTCAATAAAGTTTTAAAGAATGTAGTGACCAGTCCTAAATGTAGTTAAAAACCAGCAGGTAAAAATGAAAATAACTTTGAAAATTTATAATAAAATCACAGCATATTAGAGTTCAGGTCTTCAGCAAATAGTTTAGAGGGAATTTGGGTGAGATAAAGACCATATGTGTGTGTGTGTGTGTGTGTGTGTGTGTTGTGCTAATGAGTGTGAAAGAAAGTTTTAAGATAGAATACAATGTGTGGAATTTGATTTGATTCTGATTCAAATGTATAAATTGTATACTATATTTGTACATGAAGGTAAATTTTTTTAAATGGATATGTAAAACTGGATTATTCATTGAAGAATAATTTTAAAGGATTTAGGGGTGATGATGACATATTTCTTAACTTTCATTCTTTCTAAATTATGCAATGAATTATCTGCTGGTTAAACACCATAATGCATGAGTAGAAGTCAGTGGGATCATTAAACAAACTACATTTTCCATGAGTTGCAATTAATAAGAATGGGTTGAAATTAGATGGAATTCATTTGTATTGTTCAGTTTATTTTTGTATGTGCTGGAAATATTTCCCTGACAACTGTGCCAGGACTCTCCTGGGCACTGCTATATGTGTCCCCAGACCACAACTAGATAAAAATTAGGAGTAATTAAAAAAACTTAAAATGATCTAAATGACCATAGTTATGTTAAATGAATAACTACATTATGCAATGTATATATTATACATGATTGTAAAATGTATCACTTGTATCACTTGTCTTCCCATTGTTCAGCGATTTGCTCGAGCAGGCGCCAGTAATGTCTCCATTTATTGGGAATGAGGTCCATTATTGTTACTGTTTTTGGCATATCGAATAGATCACAGGTAGTTTGTGAGGCTCTGCAGTGGCTCTGGGTTCATTCCAAGGGGCTCAGTCTTTTGCTATGTCAGACCTTCAACCATCCAGAGCCTGGGTGTAGACGAGCCTGTCCTCCTGTCTGCCACATGCCAACACAGCCAGGCACTGCAGCCACAGCTGCAACACCTCGAGGGCTTTGTAAAATGTATATTTTAAATATTTTAGGAACATTGAATGTTCTTAATTTCTCGGTTTTCAATTTTGTATTTCTTGTCCTTTGTATAAAATTAGGTGTATTGGGGGCTAAAGATATAGTACAGCAGCTAAAGTGCTTACTTTGCACACAGCTTACCCACATTTTTTTTCTCAGACACTGTATATGGTCTCCATGCCTGGCCAGGAGTGCTTCCCTAGCACAGACAGGTCTGGTCCAAAACACAAACAGACAATTCAATGTCTCCAAGTACTGAGAATACTTGCAGTGTAAATCCTGTGAATCAGTATACAAAAATGGTAATTAAAATCCCATTTATTCATTTTTCATTATTATAACTTTCCTAAAGCTTAGCCAGTAATATTATTTCTTAAATTCTATGTTCAAATAAAGAAAAACAGCAAGAATAAGATGTCAAAAAAATTTAGTGAGAATTTTTTCCTCAATCCGGCCCAGGTATGCTGGTCCAGAGTCTCTCAGACATGGGGCAGAGCTGTTCCTTGCTCTCCCTGTGCACAGCCGTTCATGAGGCAGTCGGGAGGCATGGTGGTTTCTAGCCCTGGCTCACCACCTCAGCAGAGCCTCACAACAAGCCAGACCACCACCCTCACTCCACGGGCACCGCCATTTTCCACATTTGGACTTCCCTCTTGTCAGAACTCCACCCAGCAGACCAGCCCATCAGAGCCCGGCTCGCGGCGCAAGCGGCCGGCGGTTCATCGATAAATTCTTTATTTGAAGAGGTGTTTAAAAGAGTTTACCTCCGCCTCGGCAAGCCTGGCAAGCTTCTCATGTTGTAGTTGATATGCCAAATTCCAGTAACAATTACATTAGGTCATTCCCATGACCTAATATAATGGTTTGAGGCTCTTTATGTTCCTGTAGCAAGCCGATGCCCCTGGCTCTACTGGCATGAGACAGGACATATGGAGGTATTACTGGTGCCCGCTCTAGCAAATAGATGATCAACGGGAAGATCGTGATCGTGATCGTTTTACGATATAACCTGAGAACATTTTAAGATTAAAATAGAGATTCAAAGAAATTCAAGAAATGTGGTTCAATGAAGTAATAAAGTAATACAGTTTATATGAGTAAAAGTAATAGCAACAAAACAGAATAAATATAAGAATTTTATTTTCCTTTTGTTAATATTGAAAAGCTCCTGTATATAAACATATACATGTATATGTGTGTATACATGCACATTTCTAGTTGGTTGATTATTTAGATGAATTAGTAGAAGATTGCAGATTCTGGTAAAAAGAATGATTCATCTGTAAATTACCAAGAATATTCTACCTATCCATTTCAGAAAGTCTGGCAAGCTACTGAGAGTACACCGCCCACATGGCAGAGCCTGGCAAGCTGTCTGATGTGTATTTGATATGCCTAAAACATTAAATACAATGTTCATCCCTCTGACACTGAAAGAATCCTAAATATGGCAGCACTAAGAAGGAAGAGCAAGGAATGGCTGATAAAATCTCAGGGCCAAACTAGGCTGCCAAAACAAAGAAGGACTAAAATGACTGTCTGTACTTTCAATGCATGTAGCTGGCATTGGAAGCATATATCAAGGACCTGATGGTGCAAGTGCAAAATATAAGTACAACATCATTGGTCTGATGGAGATGAGAAGGCATCCATTGCATGATGCCGTTTTGACACAGTAGAAGAACTCTTCCTCGGAACATGTGATGAAAGGAGTTTTGGTAGTGTCAGGGGCCTTTCAACACAAACCTGGCCATGCACTCATTCACTAATGTGGCAAGGCGTGAGCCTCAGGAAACCAACCCTATGCTAATATCCAAGCTCACAAAGTGCAGAGAAGTCATAAAGGAAGACCTCAAAGAGAGAAGAGCAGAAATACTGGCCAATCCAGCAGAAGCTGGGAAAAGCATTCACAATGCCTGTCTGTCCTTTGCTAACTATAAGAACAAGATGACTGTCCTCTGACGTCCTGATGGATCTAACACGTCTTCCAGAAAGGCAATGGAAAGATTATCCATGACTTCTGCTCAGATATCTTTGATAGCCACATCCACCTGCCCACATACCAAATTCCACAGTATGGACTTGTCATTCTCAATGTTCTCCCTTCTGAAATCTGACATGCCAATTCGTTGGTAAAGAAGAGAACAGCACCCAGCCCAGACAAAGTGAGACCAGAACACCTGAAGAATCTGCAATAAACTCATCAATACACTGGCTCGGCACTAAACACGCTGCCTGTCTGAATGCAAGTTGTGCTCCCAATGAAAAACCAGCAGGACAATTCTACTGTTCAAATAACACCAAACATTAGCCAAACAGCACAAATGCTGGCTGACTTCAACAGAGTTGTGGAAAGCTAGGTCTACATCTGAATCTCAACAAAACAATGTCCATGATAAAAGAGCTATTTCCAGATATCCCATTCACTTTTAATGGAACAACCATCTATGAATGCAGCAGTTATGCATACCTAGGTCGAGAACTCAACATGATAATGACCTAGCACCTTAGCCGCACAGGGGGAAGAGAGTAGTGTGGAATACCTTCAAGAGCATCGAAGAAATAGTTAAAAGGATAAAGAACCTCTAGCTCTGGGCACATCTCCCAGATTCCCTACATTAACATGTGCCTCAGAGACCTGGGCCTACAAACGCAGGATTAGTATGCTATATGGGTCTCCCAAAGAGGAATCGAAAGATCTATACTTGCAATACCTTTCCTCACTCAAGTGAGAGAAGGAATCCAATTCTGACCTCCATTGATAATTGAGAGTCAGGGACGCTATCTCATTTGCCAAGGCATCGAAAATCAGATGGGCTGGACATGTAATGTGATTTGCAGATGACCACTGGACTAGAGCCGTTACATACTGAATCCCATGGATGTCAAAAGATCACGTGGCCGCCTCCTACAAGATGGTCAGACTTCTTCAATACCCTGAACGAATGGTTTGAGGCTCTTTGTAATCCTGGAGCAAGCATTGCCATTGGGCTACACTGGCATGTGATTGGAACAATTGGTATTTTTACTGGTGCCTGATTGAGCAAATCAACAAATAACTGCATGTCAAGTGATCAAGTGATCTTTCAGAATAATATGTGCATATTACTTGGAGCACATTTGTTAACTTTTTTTTTAGTTTGGCAAGTTAAATTTGTAATAAAATGGTATTCTATAATGGATCATCTCATTTTGAGGCTAGCTAAAGGACAATGGACTGGAGCAATAATACAGGTGTCAAGATACCTGTGTGCATGCAGACAATCCCCAGTCTCACATATGGTCCTCAGTAAACTGCCATGTATGCCCTCTGAGCACAGAGCCAGGAGTAGCTCCTGATAGCACCAGGTCTGGCCTAAATTAACAAACAAAAGAATAAAGAACTCCATTGGAAATATTCAGAATGCCTGTTCTTTAATACATAAACGGGTCCAAATTTGCTCTAGGCTAGAAAGTAATGTTAAATGCAACACTGTTATTGATGTATTTTTATTTCATGTGACAAATAGAACAATTTTACTATTAACAGAACTTTTTGTTATTTATGCAAAAAATAATTTTTATACCTTAGCATTTGTTTTCTGAAAGTATTTATGTTATTTTCAACTAGGGAGTAAAACCTATTTGCATGCCACTTTTAATTATGAATTATTTTAAAATGACTTAATGGTCTTTGCATTTTGCATGCTCCTTGTCAGAAAGATAGAACAGAATTAAGGTATAAAGTGTAATAGAAGGGAGAGAGAAGAAGATAAAAATAAGGGGAAGGAAGAGGAAGAGACTGAGGAGGACTTGCATAGAGGCAGGTTGGGGAAGGACGAGGGATTCTTGGACATTGGTATTGGGAAGGGTGCACTGGTGGAGGGATGGCTGCTGAAACACTGTATGACTGTAACGCAATCATGAACAGCTTCGGAATTGTATATCTCAAAGTGGTATAAAAATTAAAAAAAGAATAAAGACAGCAGCAAGGGTTTTTCCTTGCATGAAGCTGACCAAGCTCAATCCCTAGCCCCAAATAAGGTCCCCTGAGCCATAGGAGGTTTGAGTCTTGAACACTTAGTCAAGAGTAAGCTTTGAGCAGAACAGCTTTGGTTATAATCTTCCTCCCCCATTTTATTTCAGATTATTATAATTATTATTATAATTATTTACTTGCTTGTTCTTATTACACATTTTTCTACTTGGAGAGTACAAAGGGTAAGGTACATACTTTCATGGAATGACCCATGTTCAATCTCCAGCATTACATATAATCCTCTGAATTCTACCAGGAGCAATACCTCACAGAAGAGCTAGAAACAATTCAAGATCACCACTAGGTATGCTTTCCTCAAAAATTAAATTTTTTTTCCTCTAAAATATTAGAATCATTAACCTTTCTCAGCACAGGAGCGCAGTTTCTAAGTAGCAGAACAAGATGAGGTAGAAGGACAAAATACAGAACAGACGTTTTGTAAAATTATAATACGATCCTAGTGTTCTGAGATTTATTGAAGTGGTTGGATATTATCTGGACAGATCTAGAGAAGAAAATTATGAATTTGCAAGATAACTAAAGTTTGGGTGGGCCAAAGGGCACAATATGGTACAGTAGTAGCAGATCTCGCCACAAGATGGCGGTCATGTTTAATAGTTGCCTTTAATTAGACTTCAAAGTGGATAGTGTCACTCCCTACAAGAAACATTCATTTTGTATATATAAGTATGATTTACCATTCTACAGTGTTAAATCATATGTTTTCTAGAGTATTTTCAAAAACTTTTTCTTTGTCTCTGTGACACTAAAGATTATGCTATAATAGTTAAGTAGTCTGTTATGCAATCACATACTCCAGCACTTTCTTCCTCTTCGTTCCATCATATGTTGGGCACGTTCTAGCCCAGTATGAGTAACTTAATGAATAGAAACTGGATCACAAATTTAAGCTTTAATATAGAAAGGGAAGGATAGGAGAGACAAGATTGCTCAGTAATTAGTCAGAGCTGTAGAAGCATAGATGATTTTACATGAGAGGAATTGCACAGGAAAGCTCATTTCTGAACTTACTGTCACTCCAATTATCAGTGAGTAAGACATGGAAGACAAAAATATCAACTGTTGGGGTTCTTTGTCTTCAGATTCTTTACCACATTCACCTGTGGTTAATGTATTATCTTATATTCACCACTGATTTCTTAGGTAAATGTAGATGTAGAAGTAATGTATGATAACCAGATAACTTAAATGATCAGATTGTGTTGATGTCTCAGAAATTGATCATAAGTGGGCTTAAATCTAAGTATATTTAATGAATTACTCAATAAAAGATAATTATGACGAAAATATGTCTTATTTTAACAAAATATATTATTTTTAATTTAAAAGCTATATTTTCATTTTATTTAATTAAAATTAAAAAATGAAATTTTGTCTCTGAATTTCACAAAAAAATTTTTTAAAACATGAAATTTTTTTTAATTAAAAATTTTATTATACCACCATGAGATATATGATTACAATGTTGTTCATGTTTGGAGGTTTCAGTCACATAGTGTTCCAGCACCCCGCCCTCCAACCAGTGCCCATTTCCCACCACCAATGTCCCCAATTCCCTCCCCCTCCCATAGCCTGTCTAGGTTCTTTATCTCTTTTCTCTCTCCCTCTCTCTCTCTTTTCCTTCTCTTACACATTGTGGGTTGCACTGCATACACATAGAAGCCATCATGTGCATTTTTGGGGCCTGTATTTAATGCTCAGTTCTATGTTGGTATCAGCTCTTTCGACATTTATTCACACAGAAAACATGAAATTAAAAAAAATACACAAAATTTTGTGTCTGAATTTCATAAAATATTGAAAGCAGTTATTTTACAAACATTTAGAAGTTTCCTTTAAATAAATAGGCATATATACACAATGGAATACTACTCAACTTTAGAAAAGATTAAATCATATAATTTTGCTACTGTATGGATGGGTTGGGAAAATAAACATTGTTATCACTGCTTTTGGCATATTGGATACACATCGGACAACTTGCCAGGCTCTACCACACAGGCGGTATACTCTCAGTAGCTTGTTGGGCTCTCTGAGAGGGGTGGGTAGAATATTCTTGGTAATTTGGAGATAAATTGTGTGGCTGCTTTGTGGCCGTGAGTAAAGGGGAGAGCTGGCAGCTGCTCTGCCTGGTATGTATCTGTGTTTGTGGTTCAAGCATTCTTGGACTTGAAATACTTTCCTCTGAAGGGTGGGTCTCCGAAGGGTGGGTCTCTGTAAACTGGGTCTCTGACAAGCTTGGCTTGAGGTTAGCTTAACCTCTTGGGTGGAGTTCTGATAAGGTGTGAATCACTGCCAGCATGATGTGGGGGTTTCTCTGGGTTGTTCTGAGACTCTTTTGGCATGGTGGACTCCAACCCAAAGTCACTCTCTGTCCCTGACCCCTTGTGGTCAGTGGAGTGCAGGGAGTCCAATAGAGAGCTTGTAGCTGCTCTGTCTGGTGTATCTGCGTCCACTGGGGAGCAGTGGACAAGACTGCCTGCCAGCTGTCTGCCGAGGCCTTAGCATGCCCCTCACCAATTTCTAGCCTTCTCCTAACAGGTGAAAGAAGGCAGAGTTGCAAGAGTACGGCCCGGGCTGGACCCGTTGGCCAGTGGCAACCTTGACTGCAGCTCCGGGCCTGGCTGGCTCCCCTTCTGCACTCCTCCTTCTGAAGATAAAGGGAAGATGTCTGTGTCAGGGCTCAAGGCTGAGTTGAAATTCCTGGAGTCCATCTTCGACAAGAACCAAGAGCAATTTCACAGCGTCTGCTGGAAGCTGGATGAGCTGCACTGCCAGTTCCTGGTGCCGCTGGCATCGCTGGGTAGCCCACACTCATTGTCACCGCTCACCCTCCACTGCAATATCATGGAATCTTACTTATCTTCTTCACCAGAATGGTTTGTGGACTGTGATGACCTGAATATGGCAACAGATCTGGAGCATCTAGAAGATACTCATATCTTCCAGCAAATCACACACTGCTTGATGTTTGGCCTGAAGTCTTGTCATCTACTCAACTTGAATGTTTTTCAGTTCTTGTGCCTTTGATTCTGTTGAGACCAAAGTGGTCATCGAAGCCCTAGTCAAACAGGGCTTTCAAACCCAATACATTCAGATCCTTCATGAGCTGTATTACGGATTCACCACCAAGATCTCACCATTCTACAAGGAAGTGATCACCAATGTCAAAAGAGGGGTTCGGTAGGGTGATACCCTTTCACCAAAACTCTTCAGCGCCACCCTTGAAAACATTATTCGACAATTAGAATGGGAAGGAATGGGAGTGAAGATAGATGGTCAGCAACTATACCACCTCCGCTTCACTGATGACATCATTCTAGTAACACCAAACATTAGCCAAGCAGCACAAATGATGGCTGACATCGACGGAGAATGTGGAAATATAGGTATTCAGCTGAATCTCAGCAAAACTATGTTCATGAAAAATGAACTAGTTCCAAAGGCCCCATTCTCTCTCAATGGAACAAACAACTCTGAATACAGCAGTTATGTGTACCTAGGTTGAGAAGTCAATATAATGAACGACCTAAAACCTGAGCTGTGCAGGAGGAAGAGAGCAGCATGGAATGCCTTCAAGAGCATTGAAGAAATAGCTAATAGGACAAAGAATATCTGGCTCCAGGTACATATCTTTGACTCCACCGTTCTCCTGCATTAACATACACCTCAGAGACCTGGGCCCTACGAAAGTAGGAGAATGCTATTTGGTTCTCCCAAAGAGGAATTGATAGAGCTATGCTTGGAATATTACGCCTCACTCAAGTGAGAGAAGGAATCTGGAGTTCTGACCTCTGCCGAGATTGAGTCAGGGATGCTGTCTACTTTGCCAAGGTGTTGAAAATCAGATGGGCTGGACATGTAATGCTATTTGGAGACGACTGCTGGACTAGAGCCGTTACCAACTGGATCCAATGGGATGTCAAAAAATCACATGGCCGCCCACCTACAAGATGGTCAGACTTCTTCCTCAAGACCCTGAAGGAACGGTTTGAGGCTATTCATATTCCTGAAGCAAACAGTTGTCGTTGGGCTACAGTGGCACATGATAGGGTCAAATGGAAACATAACTGATGCCTGCTCAAACAAATTGATGAATAACGGGATGTCAAGTGATCAAGTGACTCTGTGGATGGAACTAGGGGGTATCATGCCTAGTGAAATCAGTCTAAGGGAAAGGAACAGATACAAAAAGATATTCTCCTATGTGGCTATCAAGAAGCATAAGGGAGTGGTTGAGAGTCAGCCTATAGAATTGAGTTCACCAAGAGGATTGAAGATGGTGGGGGGGGGAACTTGATATTGGCAGAAGGATACTGCTATTCTGGTGTGGGTGTGACCTGAACCTTATGTTTTAAATATTGTGTTATTTTTATTTCTGTGCTACACATAGTTATGCTCAGGGTTTACTATTGGCTCTGAACTCAGGAAATACTCCTGGAGGTGCTCATGGGAACATATTGAATGACTAGGATAAAACCTGGGTAAGCGGACTGTATAGTGAACTACTCATCAGCTGGCCTATGTCTCCAGCTCCAACCTGAACTATTATTAACAATATAGCACAAAATAGTGCACAAAAATTTTGAGTTAATACAATCACTTCGGGCGCATTTCGCCTCGCCAAGAGCGGTGTGTTGAGAGCCTCAACCGTCCGGGTCTTGGAGTCTACATTTGGTGGGGGGCCGCGTGTCTGGGGTCGGTGCAAAGTTTAAATTACATTAAATGCTAGATATTCTTATGACTAGAAATAATTTAGCTTGTACATGGAGACATGATTTGAAAAAGTTTATGTAAATTAGTGAATAACATCCCAGTTAGTGTTATTTTGGAGGTTGTTGACACATAATATTGATACTGATAATTGGCATTGTTTTGGAAGATGCTTACAACAACACAGCTGTGGCTGAAATATATTACGCTAAGTGAAAAGTGCCCCTGTAAAGAAGTACAAGTAGGACACTATTATACTTATATGAGAAATCATAAAGAGAATGGTTTGAGGCTCTTTGTGTTCCTGATGTGAGCAGATACCCTTGGGCTATACTAGCATGAGACAGAAAGTATGGAGATGTTACTGGTATTCACTCAAGCAAATCAATGAACATTGGGAAGACAAGTGATACAAGTGAGAAAAAACCATTACTGAACACGAATAAAACCTTTGACTTAATTTTGGTAAAATATGATGAAAAATGAACTATTTATTGTTGAAAGATGAAGGCAGCTGCATCCTTAAATAAGATTCAGAAAGAACTCTAGGGATTGAAATACAGTAAATAGATGTTTACTAAAATAGTTAAGGGAATAATTATGCTATGAAAACAATTAAAAAAGTAATTTACATTAATGAACATGAAAAATAGTCGTTAATACTTACTGAACACGATTATTCTGAAAGCTAACCTATGTCCTTCTAGTTAGATTGTTTAAAAATTCATAATTTATATTAGTAAAGACATATTGGTGTCAGATCCAGTCTTACAAAGGGGTCTGAAAATGGAAGAATATGCATCTATTTGAGCATTTTAATTAGAGATATGATGGACTGTGTATCCCTTGGCAAATACGATACTACTAAATATATCAGTATTCCTTTAATGTCTAAACATCATGTGAAATTTTAAAAGTTTCTAAACTATTAACATTTAAAGAATGACGACTGAAATAAATGTATTTGTGTCAGGTATCTTGGATTATTGTTTTAATGAAGTGTGAAATCAACATTGTAAAAATGCTAGAAAGTCTAAACACCTTTTTCCATTCCCGGTACAGGAAACAGGGTAACTTGTAAACCTGGGTAACTTACTTAAAATAGAATCTTTTGTTGTTATTGAAGATTGTTACTATGGATAAGTAGAATACATTATACTGCAAAGATAATTATAGGTTGTATTCAATTTCAATATGTCACTAATAACAGCATTTGTTACATAGGTCAGTAGTGAAATATATAAAAGATTTTTCTCTCTGCTTTCAAAAGTGCCAACCATGTACACACAAAGAAATAGAAAAATATCCACCAAATCACATCTAGTTGTTCATATTTTGTCTTTGATGATATAAAAATTATATAAAAATCATTTGGAAAGCTGGTGAGATAGTACCAAAATAATGTCCTTGTCTTGCATGGGGCAAGCTAGGTTTAATGCCAGATCACAATTCCTAGTGCCCAGGGTCCACCAAGAATATAGTGTCGAGGGTCCACCAAGAATAACCTAAGTGCAGAGCCAGGAGTGAGACCTGAGTACAACTGAGTGTGGCCCCAAATCAAAAAAACTTTTTTTTTTGCAAATTCTAACTAGTAATTTTTAGAATGAGTCTTCACTTTAAGTGCAATATGTACTATAGAGAAATTTGTTAGATCTTTTTTCATTTATCATTAAGATTTTATGTTATAATTTTAATAGCTTCCTGCTTAGAACATTAATGGGCTTGATGGATTGGGAAGTATAATGATTTTGTCTTAAGACTAACATAATAGGCTTTTATAATGTCTGAATTTTGTATTGGTGTGAGGTTAAGTTAGTATAGCATTTCTAGAGCAGGAGAAACATATTTATTAGCCTTTTGTATGTGCCCCAAGCCCTTTTTCCCATTACTGGCATGAAATGGAATAAGAACATAAGCACAGTTTGTGAGTTCAGAGGGACTTGCACTATTACCCAAATTAGTTCTCTTTGTTTCCTTTGGTTTTATATTTCAGATTTTTTCAAGAACCAATGGAAATTTCTGTCAGCCTTGTTTTGATGTATTCTCAAGCAATAGAACAAGCTTGACTTTTGTGCTCTAACAGTTGGATATCTTTGAGAATTAGCAAACATTTTCCCTAACATGTGGTAATTAAGAAGCTTCCTTAGGACTGGCTCCAAATTTGGCTTACCCTTGCTCAGACCAGCCCTGGGATGGTCCTTGGATTCTACGTCAACCAATATTTGGTAATTTAGCCCCATTTCACTTCTAGTAAAAAGTTTTAGATACCTAGTTTTAGATATATGTAGTTTTATATGCACCACTACTAGTATAAATTGAAACCATGGTAAGTTGGTCACTCAATTTTTCCCCTTCCTAAAGTGTTAAATTAGTGTTTGAGATTTATCCAACTTAAAAAAAAAACTTTAATATATTCTGAGAAAAGTCATGGCCATAACACTAGAATACTAAGTATGAATGACTTACATTAGAATACTTAATGAGATTGTAAGTACAAATCACTGTTCATTGGCAACAGAAATTAGTCTCTCCATTATCTGGATCTCAACACATCCCAAGTCCAACTATAGATATCCATTTCCTCCACATTAACTCTTGTAATATTGGGAATATAAAATATGCAGCTGTTTCTCATTCATATGCTGCATAGAATACTCCTTCTTGGTAACAGCATCTCATAAAATAAAATTTGTTAATTTAATGCAAAATAATGAAGAATATAACAATATTAACTTAATATGGAAAAGTCTATGAATAAAGTAGGAAAGGTAGAGTTTTGAGGTAATAAAGTATAGAACATTATTTGCTTAGAGTGTTAATGTTTATATTTTTCTCAGGATGTAAAAATTGGGTGAGTCAGGTGTTATTCAATTACTTGCCAACAACTGACACAAAATGCTAAGCAATGTAGACTGACTTGGTTTGGGAATGTATCATTAGTGTGACTGGGAGATATGCTAGCTGAGTATCATCTCAGCTAATGAACTGCATAATACGATAAACTCTCAAAGTATTTATTTTGGATAATCACCTGATTATGGATTGAGGATTTTTTAGAGTGGGTAGCTAAATGTTAGCATCTTTCCTATTCCTGTTATTTGAAGTTCACTTGATCCCTTGACATCCTGTTATTCATCGATTTGCTCGAGTGGGCACCAGTAATATTTCCATAATTACAGTTAATTTAATTAAATAATTTGTTCTTGCAAAAGAATGTGTTCTTTATGTATTCAATAGCTACAGTGAAGGGAAGTTACCCTTCTAGAGTGTTATAGAAGGATATTTACATAAATTTTGCAACTCTGTAAGCAATTGTGTTTTTGGTTTTAGATAAATGAAGGAGATATTAAAATTGAGATATCTAGAAAATAATTGTAATAAATTGCCACCAAATATTTCTCTAATATATAAAAATAGAAAAGCATTTGAAACTGATTAAGAGAGTGAAACAGTAACAACCTCTGTGAATAGCTTGCTTTTAATTCCAGATTTGGTAACATTTACAGATATGAATGGGTGGCTACTCAAATCCTTTCCAAAAAGGTCAAGCTTTAATGAATACCAAGAGCAATAGAGTTAAGAGTTCTAATAATTTCTACTCATATCTTTATTGCTTTTTCTTACTTTATGAAATCTACAATTTCTTTCATTGCATTTGCTGAGTGGAACAATGTGCTAACAAAGAAATTGGGCCTATATTGCAGCACTAAGATGAAACAAATAATTTTTGCAAAGAAATGTAAGTCACCATTCAAGTGACTAAGAGAATATGGAAGCAGATGCTGAAACAATAAACATCTTGCATGATTTCGTTTAGAGAAGCTGTATAAATGCCATCATAAAGTAAAGGACTTGGTGCACTCTGAGAAATATGTCATTATCAAACAAATGCTTTTTTTATTACTATCATGAAGAACACAGATGGCTTGGTGTGCTCATTTTCGGGCTTATTAAAATAAATTTGCTAAGGAGCAGGTAGGCACCTCATTATTTTCAAGATATAATCAATGATGTAGAAATACACTGAGATTCTCTTTCACAAAAATATTTCTTTTTTCCAGGACCCATCTGATATCATCATTATAAAGATCTTTGATGGAAAAATGATATTTTCTCCAAATAATTGTAATAATGATCAGTATGTTTAAAATATTTTGACAGTTTCAAAGGCGCAGTAAGTACTAGGAAAAGTTTAAGGTATGTCAGTATAGTTATTCCTTTCTCATAAAGTAAGTGAGACTACATATGTATGGTTCTCATAACCACTTTCATTTGAAATGAGGCAGAGATTGAAAGAGAATTGTTTTCCATTTTGTTTTGTTCAGGGGCGATACCCGGCAATGCAAGGAGTGTATTCTAGGGTTTGTACTCAGGAATCATTTCTGTTAAGATGAGGGAACCATATGGTGTATACTGGGGATCATAATGGGTTAGCTGCATGCAAGGCAAACACCCTCCCTCTGTACTCTCTCTTGTACCTGATTTCAGTTTTTAAGAGGAAACCAATACAATGGTAGGAGAGTTACTTCCCAAACCTTTCTGTAAATCTATGGCTTCGATAAAATAATACTTTGTCTCATATTGCATGTCTTTTCCTCAACATTACATGATCTTATCTATTTTTAATGTTTTCATATTGTCCAAAAATAATAATAAACTAGATTTTTCAAATAGTTTAATCCTTAAAGTTATTTATTTCTATTCTGGGAAAAGTTCAAGTTTGAAAACGCACTACTGAATATAAGACTTGTTAAATAAATAAATCACAAATGTATTTTAGCTTGAAGTTTTTAGATAATTGCCTCTATTCCCTATCCCCCTGAAGTGAATATACATAGTCAAAAACAGATGCTATATTTCATGCTCCTGGGATTTGAAACTCTGTAGTCACTGACAAGAAAATAAAATGATTTCAAGTGAACATTAGTGGACATTTTAGTACAAATGATTCTTTATAATTCTCATTAATTTTATTATTACAAATATTTATATTTAGTAATGTGTATACTTAAATTTAACATGCTATAAATTACTGGTTTACTTTTAAATAACAAAATCATGATGAATATATTCTATTATTCTCCCAGTTTATCAAGAATACAAATTTTAGAACCAAAGAGATATTACAGTGGGTAAGGAACTGGCCTTGACTGACCACAATTGGATTACAGCAGGAGTGATTCCCAAAAGCAGAGCCATGAGTAAGCCCTTATGCACCTTTAAGCCAAAATAAATAAATAAATAAATAAAAGAAAATAAACAGACAAAATTTTCAAAGTATTAATATTTTACATATTATACTATAATTATTTCCTTTTCTTAAAATCATAAAAACTTTTCCAATCCACTCAATGTTTTCATTTAGAAGTTTGAAGATTTTTTTCACATATATATATGTATACACACACACACACATATATATACATATATTTGATAACTTATTCATAACATATTTTAATAGCTTTCCAATAGTGGTAGATAGCTTTGATAGTAAATTGTATATTTAAAACAAGCTATTCTGAGGTAGAAGTTGTATTTACTTGCGCTGAAGTCATAATCCGACAGGTAGGGCATTTGCCTTCCACGCAGCTGCTTTGGGTTGGATCCTCGGCACTGCCAGGATCTCATATGGCCTCCTGAGCACTGCCAGGAGTAATTCCTAACTGCAGAGCCAGGAGTAACCCCTGAGCCTTGCTGGTGTGACTCAAAAAGTCAAAAAACAAAGAAAAGAAAGAAAAGAAGTTATACTTACTAAACAGTTTTAATTCAATTCACTGTTAATTTAGAAACTCTCTAATAAGTCTTTATGTTTATAAGTACATGGCCATACTGGAAGATTTAAAGTACCTTTGGTTGTTACTGGCCCAGGTGTTTATGTAGTTGCATCTCCAACTGTATAATCTATACAATATAGTAGTATTTAAAATGCTAACTTTGAAAATGCTAAATGTCATTCATTAGAGTTGGAAATATAGCTCTACTAAATTTGCCTTGTAAGTTAAAAAAATAACACCTTATATGAAGTACAAGGGTGTAGTAACATGATTTTATTTTTGAGATCCAAACTATTTTCTCTCTATGAAAATTTTATTAAGCAAATAGTATTTTTTATCATTTTCATAAAACTTGGAATAATTATTTATAGCACTACTTTTGCTAGACAGTAAAATTAGCAGATAACAAATAATGCTTAATATTTAGTATAAAAGATCTAATAGCTTTAAATCACAAAAATAATTTTATTAAAATAATGATGAAAGGAAAGATTTAAAAAATTTAATTATGTTAACAAGAATAATCTGAATAATTATAGAAAGTATAATACCTTTAAATAAAAGTGAGAGAATTAAGAAAAATCACTAACATTTCTTAAGATAGTCAAGAAAAAATTACCAAGAATATGCATATATCAGAACACAGAACCAACATAGAAAATCAGTAAAAATCTAAACTAAGCTCTTTGAAAACCTTAACAAAGTTTATCGACATAAGATAAATAATAAAAAAATTAAATTATGAAATAAAAAATGAAGAGACATTACCATTTATCTTGCAAAGAATAAGAGATTACTCTGGAAAGCGCATAATAAATAACAAGTTTATCAACACAGACTTTCCGAATTATTCAAGAAAAGAACAGAAAATTTGAACATATTTGTAAGTAAATAGATTAAATCAGTAACTTGTAACCCTGAAGAAAGACAAAAATCAAGTTATTTCACTAGTGAATCATACCAAACACTTAAGGAAGAATTAACAATGATCTTTCTTAAAATGGAAATCCTATAAAAAATGGGTAAGGATAGAACAGAATGATTCCCATTCCTGTTCTAGTGCCAAAATGATCCTGAGAACATATTCAGATAAAGGCATCCTCAGAGGAAAGAAATCAAAATTAATAACCTTTTCAATATAAATCCAGATTTTAAACAAATTCAAAAATAGTAATATGCCATTGTCATGTAGAACTTACAGAAAAAGCAATATTGGTACAATGCATAAATCTATTAATGTAAATACTACATCAGTGTCACTGTGAAAGTGAAAAATAAACACTCCTGTAATCAATTGACTCAATTCCAGAGAAAGCAATTACAAAATCCAACATTTTCATGTAAAAAAATACTCAGAAATTTAGAAATAAAAGAAAATTCAATGCAATAAAGAATATATGTGAAATATTTGCAGATAGATCATAATCAATGGAAAATACTAAGCAAAAAATTCTTTCTTGTCATTTGAAAACTGAACTGAATATTTTAGCATTTTGGAAAAAATAATTAGTGATACAAATTGGGGAAAAAGACAAAATATATTATTTTTACATAATATATATACATATAATACATGTATAAGTATATATATCATTGATGCTTTCAGAAATTATAAATGAATTAAATTTCATGACAAAAGACCAACATATATTTATTTGATTTCATACACTAAGATTAAATATCTAAGAAATTCAGTAGAAAAATAAAAATACCAATACATGCTATAACATGAATGAATCACAAGAACATAATGCTACATTCTAAAAGGCAGACTCTATAAGGTCAGTTATGATATTATCTATTTTTATGAAAGATGAAGTAGCATCCAAGCAAGATAAAGCATAATTAGTGTTTCCAGTCACAGTTAAAGAGAAAAATGGGAAGTGACAAGTAACGTTTCTTGTAGGAATCTGAAAATAATGTGTAACTAAATAGTGGTATTGTTGCACAATATTATGAATGTAAAATGCTACTAAATCACACAATTTCAACTAACTGAAATAAGAATTTTAGACTATTTGAACTGCAATGAAAGGAAATCTTTTCTGGATAGCAGCAAATCTATATTGGGATTTCTATTCTGTCCCTTTGATCATTATGCTTTGTTCTCTATCAGTACCAAACTAATAGTTACTATAACTATATAAAAATTTTTATAAAGGTTATATGATTTAGTGCACTACTCTGTTTCTTAAAAATTGCTTTAGATCCTTGTTTCCTAAACTATGTTATAACCTCATGTGGAGGTTATTTTTAAAAAATCTCTTTCTAATTTATCATTAATAAATGTTTCATTTGTTTACTTTTATATGCCTAGGGTCATATATAAATTTCTGGAGCAGAAAGGGGTCATGAGATAAAAAAGTTAAAAGACCCTGCTATAGAAATAATGGTTCCTTTGTTAAGTCTCTCCATTTGGATGGTAAAATAATCTTGTCAGTATGTACTACAACTCTTATTGGGACATTTATAATTTTAATATTATGTACGGCTTTTGTAGATAAAATTAAACACACTTTCCTGATTTTAAAAAACACAAATTGTATAAATAAGAAATATAAAAATAAATATTACTCAACACAATACATACCATGTATGAAAAGTCTACAGCTAAAGTTGTTATATATACACACAGATATGCATATATAACACAGTCAAACTGGAACACCTAAAGAATCTACCTTCAGTACTCATCAATACACTTGCTCAGTTCTTCACATGCTACCTGTCTGAATGCAAAGGTGCCCTCCCAGTGGAAAACCAGCAGGACAGTTCTACTGTTCAAGAAGGGAGACATCCACGATATTGGCAACTATCGCCCCAATACCTGTTGTCCATCATCTACAAGCAGTTCACTCGAGTTATCCTGAACAGGATTAGCAGAACATTAGATGAAGGACAACCATGTGAACAAGCTGCTTCCGAAAAGGATGCAGCACAATCAACTCATATCCACATGGTAACCAAGTACATTGAAGTTTGTAGGAAGTTCAAAATGCCACTCTGTCTCACGTTCATTGATTTAAAGAAAGCCTTTGATTCCTTGGAGACTGAAGCGGTTATGGAAGCCCTAGGCAAACAGGGTGTTCAAACCCAATACATCAAGATCCTTCGTGAGCTGTATTACAGATTCATCACCAGGATCTCACCATTCTACAAAGAAGTGATAACAGATGTCAAAAGAGCGGGTTCGTCAGGGTGATACCATTTCACCAAAACTCTTCAGCGCCACCCTCGAGAACATCATGCAACAATTAGAATGGGAAGGAATGGGAGTGAGGATAGATGGTCGGCAACTACACCACCTCTGCTTCACTGATGATATTGTTCTAATAACACCAAACATTAGCCAACGGCCCAAATGCTGGCTGACTTTGACCTAGAATGTGGAAAGATAGGTCTACAGCTGGATCTCAATAAAATTATGTTCATGAAAAATGAACTAGTTCCAGAGGCCCCATACCCTTTCAATGGAACAAACATCTGAATGCAGCAGTTATGTGTACCTAGGTCGAGAAGTCAACATGATGAGTGACTTAAAACCTGAGCTGTGCAGAAGGAAAGAGAAGCATGGAATGCCTTCAAAAGCATCCAAGAAATAGCTAAAAAAGGACAAAGAACCTCCAGCGCTGTCTGGGAACATCTCTTCAACTTCACCTTTCTTTCTGCATTAACATATGCCTCATAGATCTGGGCCCTACGAAAGCAGGATGAGAATGCTATTTGGGTCTCCCAAACAGGAATCGAAAGAGCTATGCTTGGAATATCACGCTTCACTCCAAGTGAATAAAGGAATCGGGCGTCAACCTCCGTTGCTGTTCCAGAGTCAGGGACGCTGTCTAGTTTGCCAAAGCATCACAAATCAGATGGGCTAGACATATAATGCGATTTGGAGACGATCGCTGAACTAGAGATGTTACTGACTGGATTCCAGGGGATCTCTAAAGATCTCGTGGCTGCCCACCTACAAGATGGTCAGACTTCCTTGTCAAGACCCTGAAGGAACGGTTTGAGGCTCTTCGTATTCCTGAAGCAACCAGATGCCATTGGGCTACACTGGCCCATGATAGGGTCAAATGGAAATGTTACTCGTGCCCACTAGACAAATCAGTGAATAACGGAATGTCTTGTGATCAAGTGATTACTATATATACATATATGCATATTTATACTATATATACAATATATGTATATAGACATATATCACTATATATGCATATATGTACTACACATATGCATATATACATATATATGCACACACAAAACTAAATAATTCTACCGATAACAGAACTAATCAGTAGGTTGAGCAAAATTAAAGCAGATGAAATCAATATAAAAACAGTCATATTTTTATATACAATCAATAAAGTGAAAATAGAACAATACCATTGACAATAGCATCAAAATACTTATAAATATATTTAAATTGTGGATGAAATAACTTCTTGCTAAAATTATAAAATATAAACAATAGATGACAAGAAAGACATTACCAAATTCAAAGTATCTTGTGTTCCTGAATCAGAAGAATGCTGTTGAAATATTTGTACACCTCTCAAAGCTTTCTACATTGAAGCAATTCCCACTGTGATTCTAATGAAATTAAAAAAAATAGAAAAGTAATAGTGAATTTTCATCACATAAAGTCAAATATATACTGACAAATAGCCAAAACAAACAAAAAATAAGAAAAATGTGTGACATCACACTAAGTTTGAACTATATTATTTAAGTAATCAAAACTGTGGAATATGTGTACAAGCAGATATGTAAATCAATATAGCAGAATTTAAGAGCATATAGGCAAGCCCATTAAATATATAATATATATTTGTAAATCATATGTATATAAGTCTGTTTATTTTCTTACATATTATTACCATTGTATTTGCTTAAGAGTAAATTTTTTATTTTTTTTTGGTGGGAGGGGAAATTCTCAGTTCTTAAGAATCACTCCTGTGGGTATTTGGAGGACCATTTGCATTTTAGGGATTGAAGATTTGAATTCTAGCTAAATAGTTTTGGAATAAAATGACAAATTTCTTTTCAAATAAATTTTATATTTTTATAATTGTTTATTAAAATGTGAATACTAAGAACTTTAAATCACATTTCTTTAATTAAAGAATGCTGGATTTAGACATGGCTACAAGAGTATGCTACCCGAATGGCAGAGCTTGGCAAGCTACCCGTGTCGTACCTGATATGCCAAATATAAGTAACAATTATAGACCTCGTTCCCCATGACCTGATGGAATGGTTTGAGGCTCTTTATGTTCCTGGAGCAAGCAGGTGCCCTTGGGCTCTACTTGCATGAGACAGGACATCTGAGAAGATACGGTGCCCGAGCAAATCGGATGATGAATGGGAAGACAGTGATGCAGTGATACAATTCTTTAATTAAAAAATGCAAAAAATAAAATCACTATCTTCACTATTACTATCTTCCCATTGATCATCTATTTGCTAGAGCGGGCACCAATAATATCTCCATATGTCCTGTCTCATGCTAGTAGAAACCCAAAGGTATCCGCTTGCTCCAAGAACATCACTATCACGATCTTCCTGTTGATCATCTATTTGCTAGAGCGGGCACCAGTAATATCTCCATATGTCCTGTCTCATGCCAGTAGAGCCAGGGGCATCGGCTTGCTACAGGAAAATAAATAGCCTCAAACCATTATATTAGGTCATGGGAATGACCTAATATAATTGTTACTGGAATTTGGCATATCAAATACAACATGAGAAGCTTGCCAGGCTTGCCGAATGGGAGGCAAACTCTTTTAAACACCTCCAAATAAAGCATTTATTGATGAACCTGCGGCGGCCGCATGAGCCGGGCTGTGATGGGCTGGTCTGCTGGGTGGAGTTCTGACAAGAGGGAAGTCCAAATGTGGAAAATGGCAGCGCCCATGGAGTGAGGGGGGTGGTCTGGCTTATTGTGAGGTTCTGCCGAGGTGGTGGGCCAGGGCTAGAATCTGCCATGCCTCCGACTGCCTCATGAACGGCTGTGCACAAGGAGAGCAAGGAACAGCTCTGCCCCATGTCTGAGAGACTCTGGACCAGTATACCTGGGCCAGATTGAGGAAGAAACTGCTGCAGGGTGGGTGTCAATGATCCAGGCTGTGATAGACTGTTCTGTTGGAAATCTGCCTGGATTAGTGAATGACGACACCTAGAAATTATCCTTGAATGTAAAAATGGAGAATTAGTGTTTTTAATAACCTTGGTATTAAAAAATAGTTCCACCATTCACATATAATAGTTCTTTCTTTTTTTTCTTTTTGAGTCACACCCTGCGATGCTCAGGGGTTACTCCTGGCTCTGCACTCAGGAATTTCTCCTGACTGTGCTCAGGGGACCATACAGGATGCCAGGATTAAACCCAGGTTGACCACATGCTAGGTAAACTCACTACCTGCTATGCTATCGCTCCAGCCACATATAAAATTTCTTTAGGAAACAGAATAAGGTATAGAAATAGATATAATTCAGCTACCACCTCAAGTATAACTATTTACTATTAAAGATTCTTTTATGAACTTTATTACCTGTTGTTATGTAATTATCTTTACTAAAATTTACATATCTTTTAGCTCATTTTTTGATATATTATTTTATATATTTCTTTATCTAACAATACAAATTTTAAATATTTTTTACATGGTTGTGATATAACTAGAATTTTTCCTACCTATATTATGGGAAAAGATAAAGAAACAAATAATTTATAAAAACAACCAGTATAATATGTGTACATATTTGTAATAGTGAAAACATCTTCGATTTAGTTTAAATTGCTTAAATTATTTTAAATTTAAATTAGTTTAAATTTAGTTTAAATTAGTTTGACACTTTTCTCAAAAATTATAAATTAGTAAGTTTCAATATTTTTTGAGCTTCTGAGACATTTATAACAGATTATTACTCTAGGGACTAAGAAGGCTCATACTGTTCTCATGTGTGGAACCTACACTAATATCAATCCTGTGTAAATCATATGCAGCCCAATATATCACTGATCCATGGCTTTGTGTTTGGTATTTTCCTTTTTTATAAAAAATAAATATCAACATGGAATTTTTATAGATTTACATTTCATAAGAAGCACATCATTTTCCCAATCTCAAACCCAGACAGGGAATGGAGTGATCATCAAGCTGTTAATTTTATCCCCTATTCAGAACTTAGCAGAGAGAAGAGCTTTTGTAATCTTCCTGGTATTTAAGCCACTTTTTCCTGACATACCTTTCATAGAGGAAGAAATCTCTTGACTACTCTCTTCAGGTGGAAAACTGACTTACAAATCTCAGCCTTAAATGGTCCCAAGTGTTTGCTTCTTGTGCATCTGTGGGCATAAATAAACAAGTATAGTTAGAGAATACTTCCAGGTCTCATTTCTACCAGCATGCCTCCCACTGTCAGTATTTCATCAAATTCTTTGTAATATGTGCTGTCTTTAATTCTGTTCCATAGAGATTTCACTTGCTCTCTCTCATTCCCCCTAATACATCAATATTTATAAAACCATTTTTGTTCATTTTTAGCTACAATTTTGTAGTAACTATCAAATCGTACAAAAGTAGTCTCTTTTTGGTTATATTTTCATTTCTATCATACCTTCAAAATAAGCAGTTATTAAAACTGACTAATATGGAAATATACAAAATATAATGAGGGCTGGAGCAATAGCCCATCTGGTAGGGTGTTTGCCTTGCACACAGCCGGCCTATGCCGACCCGGGTTCGAACCCCAGTATCCCATGTGGTCCCCCGAGCACCGCCAGGAGTAAAACTTGAGTGCAGAGCCAGGAGTAACCCCTGAGCATCGCCGGGTGTGACCCAAAAAGCCAAAAAATATAATGAATAAAACCTCTTTAGAGTCACACTTAGTGTAGTGGATAAGGCTTCTACCTTGCAGGAAGTTGACCTGAGACCTCATACAATCCCAAGCCCACTGCTAGTGATTGCTTAGTGCAGAGGCAAAAGTAAGCTTGAGCACTCCCTGGAGGGATCTCAAAACAAACAAGCAAATAAAAGTCACACTCTGTTGTCGCTAGAAGACAATTTTTAATTTACCATGCAAAGTGGGGGGAGTCAATGGAATGAAATAAGAACGAACTTGAGACTCATAGCTGTAATATGCTTTAATTATGTATATTAACATATTATACATGAGAAAATAGTGCATACGCTTTAAAAAAGTGGGTCCCTACCTTTTTCTGAACTTAAACTGAAAGTGCTCATTACAATAAAAATATCAGTGTATGTATTTCTGCTTAGTTCTCAATCTTGTAATTATTAATATTTATTGGAATATGTATTGTAGTATGTGACAAATATATATAGAAACATTAGCAGCAATCATCTGAAGACTAGTTGAATGAAACATGTTATATTTAAATCAAGGATTATTATGCAGCTGTCAAAAATAAAATTGTCAAATTCAAGGAATTTTCATGTTTTTCTCTTGAACAAGAAAAAATAAGAAGCATAAAGGTAATATGCAGCTCATAGAATACTGCATGGCTGTTAGGAAAAAATTAAGTCATGAAATTTTCATATAAATGGATGGGCATGGAGAGTACCATATTTATTGAAATGAGTCAAAGGAGAATCATAGAAATAGAATTTGTGGGATATTTAAAAAAGTATGAGGGGCCGGAGTGATAGCCCAGTGGGTAGGGCATTTGCCTTGCATGAGGCCAGCCCATGCCGGCCCGGGTTCGATCATTCCCGGCATCCCATATGGTCCCCAAGCACTGCCGGGGTAGTTCCTGAGTGCAGAGCCAGGAGAAACCCCTGAGCATTGCCGGGGCGTGACCCAAAAAGCAAAAAAAAAAAAAAAAAACAAGTATGAGACAAATATCTAAGGCCAGGGAAAACAGGGGCCAGGAGGACTTGCCAGTGATTGGAATCTACCACAAGTGTGTGGGAGCCAGAGGGTAGGTAAGATGGAGAAGGGACAAGTTTGACAATAATAGTTGGAAATAGTAATACTAGACTAGAAGGGAGTGCTTAAAGTAGGTAAATAAATATACATGTTGCTATTGTAAACCACAAAGCTCAAAAGGAGAGATAGAGAAATAGATAGATAGATAGATAGATAGATAGAGAGAGAGAGAGAGAGAGAGAGAGAGAGAGAGAGAGAGAGAGAGAGAGAGAAAAGTGCCTGCCACAGAAGCAAATTGTGGGGGTTAGGGAGAGAAATTGGAAACATTGGTACATTGGTATTGGGAAATGTGCACTGGTGCAGGGATGGGTGTTGGAACACTGTACGACTGAAACCCAATCATGAGCAGTTCTGTAATTGTCTTTCTCATGGTCATTCAAAAAATTAAAACATATTAATGTAGCTCATATCACTTGATCACTTGATCACTATTGATCTATTTGCTCGTGCTGGCTCTAGTAACATTTCCATTTGACCCTATCATATGCCAGTGTAGCCCAATGGCATCTGGTTGCTTCAGGAATCCGAAGAGCCTCAAACTGTTCGTTCAGGGTCTTGACAAAAGAAGTCTGACCATCTTGTAGGTGGGCGGCCAATATGGTAATTATTTTCCTAATCCAATTTCATTGTTGCCTAAATTATATTTAACTGGAATTAAGTTTTCATGGAGTTAGACATTCAAACATATATGAAACTATATATAGTTATCATCCTTTAACTATTTTTTCTGTATAACCTCTTCATCTAATCAAGGTAAATTGGTCTTCAATCTCTGTTCTTCATTGCCACTTCCTTTCTCCGATATCCCTTATTTGAAAGGACCTCTCCAAATGTGTTTTAGGATCTCAGATCCACTCTCGCCATGGTTTGGGCTGGGGACCACCAGGGTCACTCCCATCAATCAAGAAGGCCTCAAGCGTGCAAGGTTTGCACACCACTTCTTTGAAATACTCACTGATCTTTAAGGTTCCTCTTTCATGAGCTCTGTTATTTTGTAATTTTTGTCAATATTCTTTAATGTCATTATCTAATTCCTATTCTTCATTTTCCTTGTGGACTATTCTTCAGAATTTAACCAGTTTATGAAAACCATCTCACACCATTACATAACAATCTCTGACTTCCCATATACACACACCCTTCTTGCCAGCTCAAACACACACACACACACACACACACACAGATAAACACACACACACCCCAAAGCAAACAAACAAAACTCTGTAACTTTATCTTTCAAAAACACCCACACAAAATCTATACTTTGAAATTATTTTTTACAGTCTGGTAATTGGATCCATAATAACTACACCTTTTGTCCCATACTCCCATCACTTGAGATTTAAGGCTCTCATCCACATGTGTGAATGCTGTTATGAGACTCAAAGTTTCTCTTTCTCCATTCCATTGACTCATCTACTTTTTGTATGGTACACTCAAAGTCCTAGAGAAAAATTTAACTCCTATTAAATGCACCATTTTTTCTCCCCACTACCAGTTGTAGCACTGTCCACAGGAACAATTTCCCCTACTGATTGAAAGATGATGTTTTCTAAGCTGAATTGGCATAATGCAAAGAAGCAATTTCATTCGTGTAGACACATTTGAGCATCCTTAGAGTGCAAAAATAACAAAATCATATCAAAAACCAGAAACATCAGAAACATGAGCAAGTAGTAAAAACAGTAGAGACATGATGACTTGCCTTACAAATCAAAGCTGCTCAGGAAGCCACACCACTGGCATGGCTGTGGCAAAAGAGATGCAGAGCCTAGCTTTGGTTTTTGATAAGTGAAAGGGCTCTTAAATTTTCTGTTACCTCATACAGGCACTAATTCAGTATTCTGGGAAGGCAAAGTGATCTGACCTGAACATTTGGAAAGCATGGGGTACTTGTATAAGCAGGACAGCTCATGCTTTGGTATTTTGTTCTCATTTGATCAGCACACTCTTGTTCACCAGGGCAGCTGTCACCAGATACAAAGGTAGGGCATCAACACACCAAAATGAATAACGTGCAACTCCTACTACATTCTGCAACTGTGCCAAAGTTTTTTTTTCCAGTTTTAATTTCCTGTTGTTGAAGTCACAAATCGCCATATATTGCATGAGAAGAGTTGTGTTTTCGAAATGTACTTGTCCATCAAATCCTTTCCCCAAGAAGCTCAACTTGGGAGCAGTTCATCAGGAAGTGTATTTCGAACAGGATAATCCTAACAATCATTTTCACTGCAAGTTTTACATACTTTCCATACATAGAAACCACATCATACAAAACCAACAACCCAAATTAAGTTTTTTTTTGCAAATTTTACATGCTAAATATATTTGTAAGTGAAATTGAGACTAAAAACAAATAACAAATAAAAACCATACACACAACTTAAGCATTCACCGTACAGATTCACTAGCAGCTAAATCTTTCCAATATAGCATTATAGCATTGAGAGTATACTCATAACTATTTTAAAATACATATATTATGTATATAATTATGTATATGTATAGTATGTATATATATATTATTCTGAGTACTCTGAAATTATAAGGAAGCTATAAAGAGTTTGAATTCCTGACAGTGTTTTCCTCAGTGATTTTTATTTTCAGTTGAAGTTCTTTGCAAAACTAAAATACAGCTTTATGCTTTCCACACCTTATTTTCAGGAAGATTGACGAAGGCTATTGATTCTTCAAGTTATCTGACTATGAAACCTCAGATGAAAGTATCGTTAAAACATATCTATCAAAAGAATTTCTATTGCTATGAAAATAGTGCTAGTCATTCTCTCTGATCAAAGGATCTATGATTGGAAGATTCAGTATTTCTTTTGATTTAGTAAATTTGAAGCTCAGCTATAATAATTCAGAATATTTCTGTGTTCTATCTCATTTAACCCTGCCTTTCTAACCTTCCTTACATTTGTATTGATCTCAATCTTTTACATATAAATTGTTATTTTATAAACAAGTATTATTTCTGGGGGCTGGAGCATAGTCCAGTGGGGAGGGCTTTTGCCTTGCACACCCCCAACCTGGGTTTGATCCCGCATGCACTATGTTCCCCCAAGCACCACAAGGAGTAATTCCTGATGCAAAGTCAGAAGCAACTCCTAAAGCATAGCTGGTGTGACTCCCCAAAAAGAAAAACTATGTTATTTCTACTTATAAAGTTGTTATTTTGTAAAAGACTCTTATTTTATAACATGAAAAAGCACTTGGAATGCATTTTTTATAAATAAGTAAAAGTAAAAATAAAAGTATGTTGCTAAATGATTTTGTTTTCCCACAGAGTACACTAATACTACTAATCCAAATTATATCAGTGACTTTTGTTAATATATAAAATTGCTTTATAGTTTTTTGTTTTCCCCAATAAAATAGAGAATAAATGTAAGTATACATATACTGCAGTCATATATATATATATATATATATGTCATAAATAGACACATAAACTCACATAGCACCTATTGTCTGACTATATAATTTACTTTAATATTAGTAACTAAAAGCAGTGTGGAGAATGCAGCTTCACCAGAAAAATGGAGAATTTTACATTCTCAGAGTCAGGAACTTAGGAATCCTCATCTCCCGTTTTTTTATTTGTTCTCATTTGGAATTACTAAAACCTC
>JAJIBD010039022.1:0-58608 GCA_021461705.1 Cryptotis parvus | reverse complement strand
CAAATCATTCTTCAGGTCATGGAATTGAGGTTCATAATTGTTACTGGTTTTTGGCATATCAAATAAAGCATGGGTAACTTGCCAGGCTCTGCCATGTAGGTGGTATACTCTCAGTAAAAGGCTCTCCCATCTGGAGCATTTACTGATGAAATTTAAGCTAATATCCATAAAAAAAAAAGTATTCCTTTACAGATAACA
Organism: Cryptotis parvus; assembly: GCA_021461705.1. Classification (NCBI taxonomy): domain Eukaryota; kingdom Metazoa; phylum Chordata; class Mammalia; order Eulipotyphla; family Soricidae; genus Cryptotis; species Cryptotis parvus. The sequence continues at coordinate 58,410 of JAJIBD010039022.1, read as the reverse complement.
ACTCAGGCTAGATATCAATGTCTTGGATAAATACCAACAAACAAAATGTAGAAACTCCACACCTATGGGTATTAAAGGGAAATAACCTATATATAGGTTGAGGATAGAGTGGTAGTATAGCAGGTAGGGCATCTGCCTTGCACATGGTCAACTCAGGTTCAATCCCTGTCATCCCAAATGGTTCTTTGAGCATGCCAGGAGTGAACATGAGTGCAGAGCCAGTAGTAAATCCTGGGCACCACTGAGAGTGGCCCCCAAAACAACAAAAAAGAACATACAAAAAATAATAATATAACTTGTCCCAACTTAATTAAGCATGTAAATATCACTCAGTAAATTCAGGAAACCCAATATACAGATAGCTTAAGACCCTCAAACAGAGAGATAGTAACAGTGGTTTTCAAATATTTTATGCTGACCAGTGGTTGAAAACTGCTAGACTGGAATAAAAGTGGGAAGTATTAAAGGAGAGGGAGAAAAAAGAGAAATACATTCTCAATTAAAGGAAATATTATTTATTTGGACTTCCAACTACTTTGATGTTATATAACTATATACCAAGATTTTAGCAATGGCTTTAAATCCTCCAATTATGTCAATAACATTAGGAGTTGGTTATTATGGTTATTATCCTTACAGCATAAATGAGGATCATAGATGTTAAATAGTTAAGTAGAAAGATGGGCAAGTGAGTCTCCCTGAAACCAATTCCAGAATCAAAGTCATATTCAGTTGTGCAGAACTCACATTAGCAATAAGAGAAAAGATGAGAGGCCAGAGAATAGTAGAGTCAATAGAACCTATGGCTTGCACATGGCCAACCCAAGTTCAACCTCTGGCACCCCATCTGTTACCCTGAACACTACCAAATAAGACACAGAAAGAAAGATAAAGTTAAGTTACCCAGTAGAAGTCAAGAACAGTCAATTCCTACTGGAATATGACCAAAAAATTGCAAAAAGACCATTGGGATATGATAAATGACTAAATAAATGCAAAGTAAGACATACCACTTCTCATCTATCAGTTATCAAAGACCAAAACTCATGATAAAAATTGAAATCAAGGGCTAGAGGAGACTACACAGCAGGTAGTATGCTTGTCTTGCATGTAGCCAACCTGGGTTTGATCCCAGGAACTGCACATGGTTCACTGAGACTCACCAGGAGTGATCTCTGTGGTCCAAAAAGCAAACAGAAAAATCAAAATTAGAGTAAGAGAGATAATAAAGTAGTAAGGTGCTTGTATTGTATGCATTCCATCCAGACTATGTCACTCCATGTGGTCCCTTGAGCCTACCAGAAGTAACCCATTGGTACAGAAAAAGGAGTAAGCCCTGAGCACAGACTGATGTCATAACCCCACCCGACCACAAGTCAAGATTAGTGAAAGAATTAGAAAGTGACCAGTCTCAAACTGTGCTCATATTTGCAGATATTTTCTGGAGAGCTATAAAATGTGACTAACCATTGATATAAATAAGCAGATGAATAAGCAAAAAAAATATTAAATTGTCCTATGGGAGTGATTAAGGATATAAGCAAAACTTTATGTACAAAAATGTTCAAATTAAATAATTGAATAAAATCTAAGTAACCTTCACTTCCCCATAGTAGATTAGCTAAATCAGTTATGGCATCACTGTCACTGTATCACTGTCTTCCCGTTCATCATCGATTTGCTCGAGCGGGCCCCAGTAATATCTCCATATGTCCTGTTTCATGCTAGTAGAGCCCAAGGCATCTGCTTGCTCCAGAAACATAAAGAGCCTCAATCCATTCCGGAATGAGTCTATAATTGTTACTGGTATTTGGCATATATATCAAATACAACACGGGTAGCTTGCCAGGCTCTGCCGTGCAGGTAGCATACTCTTGTAGGCATCTCTAAGTCCAGCATTTATTGATGAACCGCCGCGGCCGGCTTGCGCCACTGAGCCAGGCGCTGATAGGCTGGTCTGCTGGGTGGAGGTCTGAGAGAGAGAAGTCTGGATGTGGAAAATGGAGGCCCTCATGGAGTGGGGGTCGTCTGGCTTGTTGCGAGGCTCTGCTGCGATGGTGGGCCAGGACTAGAACCCACCATCCCTCCCGGCACCTTGTGAGCAGCTGGTCACAGGGAGAGTCAGTAGCAGCTCTGCCCCATGTCTGCGAGTCAGTTATGGCATACCCATATTATAAAATGTTTCCTGGTATTTTAATCTGTTGCTTCGTAACAGGCTTGTTTGCATGTTTTTGCATATTTATCATATACGGTTTCCATGCAAACAAGATAAATCAGGAAAATGCAAACTACAAAAGCATTTTATTACAACACAATTATAGATTACCTGCAGTTTAGCAGAGGGCACATTGTCTGGAGCAAGAAACCACATTATGGTGGGGGAAACTTAAAATTTATTTTTAGGGTCGTTAAGGAAGTCACTATAAGACTTCAATTAATGGGGAAAAATAAATAAACATAAGTTCTATATTACCTGTCAGTCTTGGTAAACATCTATATCATAGATATAGTTTCTGCAAGTAAAAGTATTTTGAAAATGCTAATCCATGTAGTCTTTCTTCTCATAATATTTATTAAAGAAAGTGACAGTTTTAAGTATACTCAAAATTCACTTTATTGTGAAATATTCTAATAGTCTAATTGGACACTTAAGTAAGTCCATTTAAGAAGGTTTCTATAGACTAGCATATAACATTGCATATGTGTGACTTTGGGCATGATCTAGTAAAATCTTATGTCACCAAGGTAAACATTTTCCCACATAACCCCTTCCCTGCAGCACACCTCCCCATAGTAGTAGCTCTTCCCATGCATATAATCCTCCCACAGTACTTCATTGTGTGTAAAGCATATAGTAAAATTTCCATCGAGACTTTTCATGCATTCCACAGAAGAAAGATGGATTGTAAAAGACTGGTTAAAGAAAATAAAAATCTTAGGGGCCTGGGTGATAGTCCAGTGGTAGGGCATTTGCCTTGCATGCGGCCAAACCCAGGTTCAATCCCCGGCATCCCATATGGTCCCCACGCAGTGCCAGGAGTAATTCCTAAGCACAGAGCCAGAAGTAACCCTTGAGCATTGCTGCTGGGTGTGACCCAAAAAGCAAGAAATCAAGAAAGCAAGAAAGCAAGAAAGCGAGAGAGAGAGAGAGAGAGAGAAGAAGAGAGAGAGAGAGAGAAAGGGAGAAAGAGAGAAAGAGAGAGAGAAGGAGAGAGAGAAAGAAAGAAAGAGAGAAAGAGAGAAAGAAAGAGAGAGAAAGAAAGAGAAAGAAAGAGAAGAAAGAAAGAAAGAAAGAAAGAAAGAAAGAAAAGAAAGAAAGAAAGAAAGAAAGAAAAGAAAGAAAGAAAGAAAGAAAGAAAAGAAAGAAAGAAAGAAAGAAAGAAAGAAAGAAAGAAAGAAAGAAAGAAAGAAAGAAAGAAAGAAAGAAAGAAAGAAAGAAAGAAAGAAAGAAAGAAAGAAAGATAGAAAGAAAATAAAAAATCCTGGGTCAGCACAAGTTTTTATGTGAAAATAATTCATAATTTCAATTCATTTTTTTTCAGCTGAAAAAATTTGCTAAGTTTGATCACTAGTTGAACAACAGGAAAAGTTGACTATAGTTAAAATTTCTAAACCTTCATTTAAAATAACTACAACTAATTCTCAACTTGAAAATGTCGGTTCCGGGGCCGGAGCGATAGCCCAAGGGTAGGGCATTTGCCTTTGACGCAGCCGCCCCATGCCGGCCCGGGTTCGATCCCCAGCATCCCATATGGTCCCTCGAGCACCGCCAGGAGTGATTCTTGAGTGCAGAGCCAAGAGAAACCCCTGAGCATTGCCGGGTGTGACCATCCCAAAAAAAAGCAAAAAAAAAAAAAAGAAAGTGTCGGTTCCCCTACTTCCTCAATAGAAACAGAATCTTATGCCTAATTATATATATATATATATATATGATTATTTAAAGCACCAAGAATAACCACTTTGCCTCTAATGAATCTTATTTATATAAAGCATCAGATACTAGAAATTAGGAATTAATGTGTTTTTTTTTCTTTTTGGGTCACACCCAGCAATGCTCAGGGGTTTCTTCTGGCTCTGCAGTCAGGAATTGCTCCTGGCGGTGCTCTGGGATGCCAGGGATCGAACCTGGGCTGGCATGGGCCAGACCATGCAAGGCAAACGCCCTATCTGCTGAGCTATTGCTCGGCCCCAGGAATTATTGTTTTTATCAACATCCATCTTAAGAAAAAGAAAAGTGAGGAAGAATTAAAAGGTGAAGAAATAGATTTATTTACCAGGTACTACTCTGAATGGAAAGGCGGTAGAAAAAATGCAATGAATTCTATAAAACCATTCCCGGTTTTATTATAGGGTAAGTGGTAGTAAGCCAAATTGTCTCACAGAGTTTATAAAATGTAATTTTTTGATGAGATCAGAAAGAAAAAGTCTATTACTCAACGTTATGGGATAACAATTTTATGTTCTTAAACCAATTTGAGAGGACTGGGGCTATATTTATAAGTACTTAGGGTCTCTCCTGGCTCTGGGCTCAGGAGTTTGCTCCTGGTAGTGCTCTGTTGACCATCCATTGCTGAGGACCAAACCTGGGCCTCCTGCATGCAAAGCATATGCTCAGTTTGTTGAGTGAGAGACTTTTTCTTTCTTTCTAATTTTTATTACAGATGTTAGTAAGCATTCTATTGGGTCTGGTTGTCAGACTTTGAGACAGTTTTATTGGACAAGTTACTCTGTACCTTTGACTTATTTTTTGAAAGGGAGGTGATATACTCCCCAGTCATGTGTGCCTAATGGTATTGATGGCCACCAGACCTCCTCCTAGCTGTGCTTGGCTTGCCCTATAGTAAAGGGATTGAACTCATGACCTAGACAACTAATCTCTCATCTGAGCAGACTACTCAGCCCAAAAGTGTTCTTGGAGGGGATGGGGTTCATTTGGTTTTAGGACCACACCCAGCAGTGCTCAGGCAGCTCCTGGTTCTGTGCTTGGGGTCACTCCTGATATTGCTGGGGAGCATATGGTGTAAAGATTGACCCTGGGCCTCCTCTCTGCAGAGCATGCATTCAGCCCATTGCACTGTCTCTCTCTAGTCCCCCAAAGTATCTTCTGTTTTCACTTATTTTGCAGCATCTGCTTTGGAACCTGGTTTCTAACACATATGAGGCATTCATGAGGTTACTGAGAAACAGCCCTAGCTTAATTTGTCTTGTACTCATGTTATAAGGTAAAAACATTTTGTTCAAAGGTAAACTAAAAAATAGAAAATGAAAAACTTGAAGAGTTATGCTTAATTATTTGTTTTTCTAAACTGCAAAGAAATCTTTGGAGAGGATTCTAGATAAAAAAAATATTTAATTTCTGGCCCAGCTCATCGAGATCCACCCTGCAGCAGTCTTTTTTAATCCGGCCCAGGTATGCTGATCCAGAAAATCACAGACATGGGGCAGAGCTGCTACTGGCTCATGAGGCGCGCGGGAAGGATGGCAGGTTTTAGCCCTGGCCCGCCACCCCAGCAGAGCCTCACAACAAGCCAGACGACCCCCCACTCCATGAGGGCCTCCATTTTCCACATATGGTTCCCCCTCGTCAGAACTCCACCCAGCAGACCGGACTATCACAGCTCAGCTCGAGTGGTTACAAGAGGCCTCGCGGTTCATCAATAAATAATGGATTTTTGCGATGACTACAGGAGTATGCTACTCGCACGGCAGAGCCTGGCAAGCTACCCGTGTCGTATTTGATATGCCAAATACCAGTAACAATTATCGACCTCATTCCCATGACCTGGTGGAATGGTTTGAGGCTCTTTATGCTCCTGGAGCAAGCAGGTGCCCTTGGGCTCTACTTGCATGAGACAGGTCATATGGAGATGTTACTGGGGCCCGCGCCGAGCAAATGGATGATGAATGGGAAGACAGTGGTACAGTGATACAGTGATTAACTTAAATGTATTTGAAATAATCAGGAAAATATTAGGTTTAAAATATCCCGTAATATAAAATTTATTTGATTTAGAAGTACTTTTTAAATAAAATCCTGGTACAGATGATTTTCTTACAAACAACAATAATTGCACGAAATGTCTTCCACTATACCAACACCCTTCATCAGCTCATCCTTCTTTGGAATGTCTAGTAGTAGACATAAAGGCACAGAGATGGTTTATTATAACTGAAATTTCTGTCTGTTATTACCAAAGAGAAATGTATTGAACTTAATATGTTAGGTTTGGGAAATCTATTTTCATTTGCTATAACCAATGGTCTGTCATAGCTAGGACATAGATTTCCCGATTCTATCTTTCATCTGCTTCTGACACCCTAAGATGAAACTTCCTTTTTTTTTTGGTAAGTTTATAGAATAACTACTAGCTTCCCAAAACCTAAAGTAAACATTTTAATCTCTATGAGAAAAATGAAAAGGATAAAAAGAAAGGCAATCTTCATCACTGCAACTAAACACAAATATCTAGGAGACATTGACCAACAATAACTAAATGATATAAAACTTATTTCCTACCTAACTTTGCTTAAAACAAAATTTTATGACATCATGAATGTCTGTTCATTTACATACTTGAATTTATCAGAACAAAAGAATAGTTAGATATTTAGAAGTCATACTGTCTTTGCAGTGTTTTTACAATTTGTCCTTCCATTAGCGATTCTTTTCACAAAAACACAGATGTGAAACAGTGATCTCCAATGAATATGAGGCAGCCTTGATGACCTAATCCAAATCACTAGAAAGTAATGACAATTGAAGCTGTTAACTGCCAAGAACAAATCAGAGAACTCTAGTTTCTGAAAGGCATGTTTTCCCTTGCTGCTGTTCTCTTTCTCTAGCACCCTCCTTTCTCTGTTCCCACCCTTTCCTCAGGATCCCAGTGACCCAACTTATTGTGGAAAAGCCCAGGTCACATGGTGAACATATTTTAACTATCAACCCCAGACAAGATTTGAGGGAGGTAAGTGTCCAGCACCAGGCTTCCAAATAAATGGGGGCTTCAGAAGGGTCCAGCCTCCAGTCTTTGAACTCTCCTTAGAGGACACCACGTGAAAGAGAAATGCATTACCTCCTTCAATCTCTGTCAAAATTGAAGATCTGTAATCAAAATAAATGTCACTTACCCAGGCACAGAGTTTTGGGGTGGGTTGTAATATAATAATAAACAATGTGAAAAGACATCTAATCATATCTAGGCTATTTTTACTTTAAACCTCAGTGGATTTTTTTTTTTTTTTGCTTTTTGGGTCACACCCGGCAATGCTCAGGGGTTACTACTGGCTCTTCGCTCAGGAATCACTCCTGGCAGTGCTCAGGGGACCATATGGGATGCCGGGATCGAACCCGGGTCGGGTGCAAGGCAAACGCCCTACCCACTGTGCTATCACTCTGGCCCCAAACCTCAGTGGATTTTAAATTAACATCTTAAACTGTGGAGGCATGAAGGTTGAATGTAAAAGTCACCCAAAATAGTTAAAAACAGGGGCTGGAGCGATAGTACAGCAGGTAGGGCATTTGCCTTGCATGTGGCCAACCAGGGTTCAATCCCTGGCATCCCATAGGGTTCCCCATCAACTAGGAGTCATTTATGAGTGCAGAGTCAAGAGTAATCCCCTAAGCATCACTGGGTGTGACCCCTCCCACAAAAAAAAAGAAAAAAAAAAACGGAAAAGCTGAAAACAGCCAAAGTTTCCTGAATTCACATCAACTAAATAAAGGCTAGCTCAAAGTGATATCATTTATACAAACAAATCCAAGGTGATTCAGTCAGTGCTTGCCTGTATTGTATTTCTTAGGTGAAAGGGATTGTGAGTAGAAGTTTCAGAAACCTGCTAGGCTCTTAGGACTGCTCCAGACTGGCTCAGTCTGAGGTTCAGCACAGGAAGAGGATGTGGAACCTTTCCAGCTTCCCCAGCTTCCCAAACTCCAAATACAAAGATTTCAATGTATTTAGTTAATACTATGTTCATTCCTGTCCATTTTTCTACCAGAGTTTACTTCTCATCAAAACATATTATTTCTTAAAATACATTTTAATTTTTAAGAAATAAATACATTTAAAATACATTCTAAGAAATTGTAGCTAAACACAGCTCTTTCAGAACATTTGCTCTGTTCCATTAGGGCATAGAATGTCCCTAACCTGGAGTGCTTTCTCTTCTCTAAAATATCAGTTTCATAGGGGTCGGAGCCATAGCACAGCGGGTAGAGCATTTGCCTTATACACGGCCGGCCTGTGCTGGCCAGGGTTTGATCCCTGGCATCCCATATGGTCCCTGAGCACCACCAGGAGTAATTCCTGAGTGCAGAGCCAGGAGAAACCCCTGAGCATTGCTGGGTGTGACCCACATAAAGCAAAAATAAATAAATAAAAATAAAGTAAAATATCAGTTATACAGGGGCCAGAGTCATAGCACAGTGGGTAGGGCGTTTGCCTTGCACGTGGCTGACCCACAGCATCCCATATGGTCCCAGAGCACCACCAGGAGTAATTCCTGAGCAAAGAGCCAGGAGTAACCAGTGAGCATTGCCAGGTGTGACCCAAAAAGCAAAAATTAACTAATTAATGAATTTTTTAAATCAGTTATAGTAAACTGTCTTACTGAAATACAGTTTTGGATATTATGAATGTGCCAGATTTGAAAGTCATATGAACCTGGTGTGGTTTACTTAATTGTAGGGGAAAAACAATTTGTTATGAAAGTTTTAGGGTAGCTCACAGTTTCAAAGGACACAGCTAACATAGTCAAGTCTCTGCCCATAAAGTTGGTAAAAAGACCCAAAAACAGAGCCTCAATCTCTGAGGGAGCCAGCATCTATGCACACTTGAATTGCTTTTCAGTACTAGAACTTAGTGCAAAAATTCTCTACTGAAGAGAGAACATCTGACTGTCTCCTTTAGGAAGCATATAATCTTTTGTTCAGGGAAAGATGGAACATCTTGTTTGATAGATCCAAAATCTTGTTGGATAAGATTTTATCCAATTGAAGAAGAGTAATTTGCCAAAGTAATATCCACAAATTGCACACTCAGTGTCCACTCAACACCTGATACGTCAACCTAAGTCACGTCCCTCTCTTTGCCCTATTATTCATTCTTATAACATCTTGTACTTCTCTTTGCAGAACATTTTTCACAATGGAAAGTTATGAAATTTCTGGACAGTTATTACTTAATATCTGAGATCCCTACCCTCTGTAAGGTCTAATTCAGCATTGAATTTATAGCATCTAGTACAATATCTAGTGCAAAAGTGTTCAATAAATATTGTTGAACATGTGAAAAAACTGTCTTTCCTTGGTTTTGTTACTCATTTTTTGTTGACACATATTCATACATGCATATACACATTCTTATTTTACTTGAATAGTAGACTCCCTTGGGTAGAGTCTATTTTCACTTAATATTCAGTAAGTATTTACCAAGTGTGGATAATGTCCAGAAACATCCAATTCAGAAGCAGTTCAATTCAAAAAAACATTTATCTGGCACTTAATTTATGCAAGATCTATTATCTGTCCTCTGGGGGCTTACTACCCAGCAAGGGAGGCAGACAAATGCATAAGCCATTATAATACCAGGAAAACACAATAAATGGCTGCAAAGGAGACTGAAAAATTAAAGAACAGTTGGAGGGCAAGAGAAGGCAATATTCACTGTGAAGTGGCAAGCTAGAAGCTGAGCCAAATATTCTGGCCGTGGAAGCAGGGGAGGTAATAGACAGGGACATATTTCAATAAGTGGTTTTAAATAAATAAAGTTATCAATAAGTTTATTATAAACAACTAAAAGAACACATCGAGTGAGTGATCACTTACTTGAATCTGGACCATTTCAATTAAGTGCTATTAGCTCACAATGCACTGCTATTTAGGTTACGTAGAGTTTTCACTAAAAGTTTCATATCTGATATGAAAAAAATATATATGTCTCTCAAGGGTCAAAAGACAAAAACAAAGGCAATCTTCAAAAACATGAAATATTGAGCATGAAATATTACCATTTTCTTGAGACAAATCATGTTAAACAAGTTTAATTGCAGAAAGTTTATTTTAATATTAAACTGTAGAGGAAAAATAGAGTGTTAAATATCCAAAGTTTGAGGCAAGCAAATTAATGAATCACTATGGAATATAAAAGGAGAAAATATGTTTTTAAAAAAATGTTAGTTGCTTCTTGTTTGAAGGAAACAATTTAAGCGCTGCATTGAAGCCAGAAATAAAAATGCAACATGTATTTATAGACAATGTTTTATATGCATATAATAATGCAAAATCAATTTGGCTTCAATAACTAATAAATAATATTTTTTGAAGATAGCAACTGAGCTTGAAAAAATATAAAAAAATGAGAAGGTTCCGCTGTAGAGTGAAATGCTTGCTCAAAGTGTTTTTATAGGTGGTTCCTCGAGAGAAGCAGCGTGATAAAGCTGCAAAAGGGCTCAACGAGAGTTCAGTGACTGTTCTCAGACTGCAGCGTGAGACAAAGAGGTAGATTCTTTTCTCTCTACACAATATAAACTCCTTTATAGAGCCTAACATTATATTACTTGTCCCAGCATTATAAGCCTTCCATGCTGGCACTCCCCAGCAATAAAAGCAGAGACATCTAAAAGACAACCCTTTCTACACTGAGGTAGCCAACTCTCAAAGAGACACATCACATGATTGTGTCATGCTAGTGGATAACATGGTTATGGCTCCTGGCATGTAGGGAAATTTGTCTCTACTTAACAGTAACACAAATAAGTACAATTTGTTCTACCTAAGAGAATAACTTTAAAATTTAAATATAAACTTCTTTTAACATCAACCAATATACATTAAGTGGTTTTAGAATATTCCAAAATTTTTTTTGCTTACACTTGCCTTGGAGATCACACTTGGCTATGTTCAGAGCTTACTCTAGCTCAAGGATCAATCCTGGAGCCGCATGGGAAACCATATGTGATATCAGGGATCAAACTGGGGTCAATTGTATGAAAGGCAAGTGTCTGATCCTCTGTACAATCTCTCCAGTCCACAAATTCTGATAAATGTGTATAGGGATACAAAAATATGTAATAAAAGTTTCCTAAGATAGGAATAATAGAAAGTTAATCTCATTGCTATCCTGACTTTGGTATATATGAAATAATGAGGTTTGGTCATCTCAACCAAAATGTCTAACCATCCTTAACAAAGGTAATAATATATTTCCCAAATATGGCACTGAATACCAATATTTAAGTATTCACATCCTTTCAACATGTTTCTAGAATTGGTCGAAAGGTCTTTTGAGGTATCATCTTATTTTGGCTGATTCCTTGGAAAAGAAAAAACATTGGAGATCTAGTCAAAGAAATAATACAGGGATTAAGGCACATACCCTGCAGGTGTCAAATGCCAATCTAAACCTGGGCACCACAGGGTACCCCTAATATCACCACATGCAGCCCTAGAGGCCTCTGATAGCCACCTGGCATGGTTCTGTGGACCCTCAAACACCACTGGGGTTTCCTGGCTAATCTCAGTCGGCATGGAGTCCACGCAGACCCTCAAGCTCAGGCCCTTGATTGAATCACCAGGAGGGTCCCCAGGCTTCCTGATCTCCATCTGATATGTCCCTCATTGAAAACCATAATACACAGAGACAGAGACAGACATAGAAAGAGAGAGACAGACAGAGACAGAGACAGCAAGAAGGGAAGGTGCCTGCTAAGGAGCAGGTAGGGGATAGGATGGTGGAAGGGAAACAGAGACGTTGGTGGTGGGAAAAGTACAGTGGTGGAGGAACAAGTGTTGGAATATTATATGACTGAAACCCAATCATAAACAACTTTGTAACTATCTCATGTATATCTCACAATGGTTTGTATCTCAAGGTGGTTCAATTAAAAAAAATAAAATAAGAGAAAGAAAAAAAGCAAGAAAGGAAGGAAGGCTAAAAGTCCTGGGGGGGGGGGGATTACTCTTAAGGGCCAGGAAATCCTAATTAAACACTGGCATAAAAATTCTCAAGAAAATGGAAGCACATAACTGAATCGCTGGTTCCAGTCATGCTCCAATACCTAACACCTAACAAACCCTCATTTGGGAAGCAAAGAACCCGCCCACCCCACTCCACCCCCAAAACAAACTAGACCTACAGTCACTCTACTTTCATCCCCTTCCTCTGAAGCAGAGATTTTTCTCTCAATGTCTAACATAAGTGATGCCTATTTTTAAAGAAAGTTAAATTAAGAATATAAGTGGGTAGGCGGCCGCTTGCTTGTGCATGGTTAACCTGGGTCCCATTCATGGCATCCCATAGAGTCCCCTGAGCCCACCAAGAGTGATCCACGAGGGGCAGAATCAGGAGTGAGTCCTGAGCACTGTCAGGTGTGCCCCAAAACAAACACATAAAACAGACATGTGAATGAAGATCACGGATCTTTGAGAGATGTATTTTGGTCTGAACAACTACATATAGATATCACTTCTTATAAATCATAATAATAAACAAACACATTTTTGTTTATTTATTTTTGGGGTATTAGTTTGGTTTAGGTTTCTAAAGCCTAACTTCTTTGCCACCCGCACGGCAGAGCCTGGCAAGCTGCCCGTGTCGTATTTGATATGCCAAATACCAGTAACAATTATAGACCTCATTCCCATGAGCTGATGGAATGGTTTGAGGCTCTTTATGTTCCTGGAGCAAGCAGGTGCCCTTGGGCTCTACTAGCATGAGACAGGTCACATGGAGATGTTACTGGTGTCCGCTCGAGCAAATTGATGATGAACGGGAAGACAGTGATACAGACAGTGATTCCACTCCCCACCTCATCTGGTAATCCAAACTCCTAGAAGTGTCCTTGTTAATAAATGTCACTCCATACCTGAGAGAGAGAGAGAGAGAGAGCAAAGGGGAAGGAACTCACATTTCCTAAACCCCCTTGCTTCCTGAACATAATCATCCAACACACTCTTAGGCTCACATTTGAACTCTTATAAAGGAGGGGTGCAACTATGAGGCATCATTTTCCAGACAAGAGTTCAATGGCAGTGCTCCAACATGGGTGATGATTCTCTGCTGGATCTTTCTTGCCCTATCTTCACATGACTTCCATGGAATATTTCTTTCTGAGTTTTGTGTAGTTCACAAAATCATGTCCTGAAACAATGTTGAAACTATAATTAGAGGCAAAGGCTATATTCCTAACTTTGGCAAAGAGGTGATCAAGATAGGAAGAAAGAAGAACCTAGCCTGAGAGCTTGCAAATTTTTTGAGAAACAAACAGCATAGTAAACCCTAATGATTTTATTTTTTAATATTTTATTATACCGCCATGAGTATACAATTACAACGTTGTTCATGTTTAGAGGTTTCGGTCACATAGTGTTCCAGCATCCCGCCCTCCACCAGTGCCTATTTCCCACCACCAATGTCCCCAATTCCCTCCCCCTCCCATAACCTGCCTAAATGGCAGGTTCTTTATCTCTTTTCTCTATCCTTCTCTCTCTTTTCCTTCTCTTACATATTGTGGATTGGGATACATACACTTAGAGGCCATCATGTGCATTATTTTTTTTGCCTGATTTAATGCTCAGTTCTAGGTTGGTATTAGCCCTTTCGACATTTATCCGCACATGTTCCCTTCTCTGTCTTACCTAACCTCTGACTCCCACACTTTTGTGGTAATTTCTTTTAATACAGTGAATTTTCCTTGGAGAAGCACCACTCCAAGGCATGCGGACAATTATCTGACCAAACGCAAGCTAGAGAAACTTTTTGCTGTCGCCCACAGACAGCTGGCTTCATAGCACTGCTCACGCTGTTATTTTTAAAATCTCTATGTCTTCAGAGAATCACACACTCCAATGTTTTAAATGTGGAGAAGTCACATTCCCTTCCCTCACTCATCTGGTTTCCCAGATGCAGGTTGTGAATTACTGTTCCCTCCAGAGCACTCATCCCTCTATAAGTCTAAATCTTTTTCATAATTGAACTTAGAACAAATCATGTATATAGAGAAAAGAGGTATGTTACCCCCAGATCTTTCCCTTGGTCAAAGGATTCCTAGAAACTGTTGCTTCATTAGGGAGAAGCATGGGCAAATTTCAAGTCCTTGAAGCATTTTTCTGATTTTCTTACAAGTTGCTAAAAAGGAATCAAATCTCTACTGAAATTTACAAATTCCATTTGACTCTTAATAAAGTATGTGTAGTTGAGTTGGTTATATTCCAAGTACTTAAAACAGTTCCAGCTGTGTGACCTTTTTCCAGATTCAAGACCAATCTAAGTTAGTACCAATAACACCTAAATTTTGAGATAATGCCTAAATTTAGAAACAGGAACCTAAGTGAGGTTCCAACATGTTACACACCATGTAAAGACAGTTAACATGCTAGGAACAGGCCCAAATCTTTACAGCTTTACTCCAAAATTTGATCTGCTACATTATGTTAGGTGATAAATAAACAAGAACTTGGGAAGGAAAAGAGACAGGGAACAGCTTGATAATGCTTAGCCCAATCAAGAGCTTCTTAAACTTTTTCCATTTGAACCTCTATTTGCCTAAGGATTTTTATGGAACCCCAGACTTACAGCTATATAAAGTCAAATACTTAGTGGCAAAAAATCACAAATAAATTTATTTTAAAATAAATTTTTAAGTTACAGAGCTGTTAAAAAATAGTTTTAAAGGTTTGAAAGTCAAAAAAAGCGCAATTTAAGAAGCTAATATCTTACCTGTTCTACCTTTGGGCAAAACTAAGAAACAGTTAAAGAGAATGGCATTTATGCTATACGGTATAAGCACTGAATTATGATAAAACGCTCTAATGTAATGTGTCTTGAGTCATTCAATAATCCTTCATTTGTCCTCATTTTTGAGGGTATCAATTTTTTCAAATAGTTGGGCTTCTTGCCAATGAACATTACCTGAAATGTATTGTTTTGAAGATTAAGGTTTCTTCAAAGCTCAGAAGAAATAAAGCAATAAAATATTTATATGAAATTGTAGTTTGTATGTCATTTGATGGTTGAGTGATCATATCTTTTGTACCTTACTCCAGGTAGTAGATAAGCTGTACTAGGTGATCAATTTTATCATGCATATATTATCTACTGAGTTCTGGATCAGAATCCAGCTCCATTACAGAGCAAGTGTTCACCTATATTTGTTGAATGGATGAATTTGCTACTGAATTTCGTCTACATGTGCAAACTCTTTACTATAGAAAAGATCAAGATAAATAGATAAAAACAAATCACAGGTGTCTTCTGTTCTACCACACTGCAACTACATGTACACAGCTATATGTGTAGACCAATTTGGCTTTTAGTACATGAAAGTAGAACAAAAAAATAAGAAAGTCTATTTCAAAACAGTTCACAGCAAAGAAAAGAAATATAGGAAATGGAGACCCAGAGAGTTGATGAAAATTCCCAGAAAAAGTAATTTCAAAGATTCAATATAGAAATGATCCCAGGATATCGTGGTTTTATTTTCATCAATTGTTTTATTTTGAGAGGAAAGACTGTTTCTCCTAACTTCTGTTAGATGTGCCCTCTGCCTACCAAAAATAAAAAAAGACTTTTTTTTTTCAATTTGGTATGGCTTTGTGACTGTCAGAGAGCAAAGGAGGAAATATGATGAGTCTTGACAGAAAATAATAATAATAATTTGAAAATGCCTTTTATTCTTTAGTACCCTCTCTGGAAAGGTGGCATATATACCACGAAGGGCATAAAATGACACATATAATGGCGCTGTAATTTCAAAGAGTACAAAATGTTAAAAAGTTTGATAACCACTGTAAAATACCTTGCTAATTACATTTGTATTGAAAATGTCATCACCTCTCCTCTATAGAGAAAATATATTAAATCAATGTTTTAGGTATTTAAAAAATAATTCCACATATATATTTATTTCTTCTGATAGATCCAATTGTGCTATTTTGTTTTTTTGCAGAGAATATTTCATTACAATAGCTAATTTCAGACATTGTTCCACTAAAAGCATTACATTATTTTTATATTTATTCACT
Organism: Cryptotis parvus; assembly: GCA_021461705.1. NCBI lineage: Eukaryota > Metazoa > Chordata > Mammalia > Eulipotyphla > Soricidae > Cryptotis > Cryptotis parvus. The sequence goes on along the minus strand of JAJIBD010039022.1, from coordinate 42,392 downwards.
TGTTAAATGTTCAACTATGGTCACATTAAAGAAAACAATTTCATCTCCAGCCATCTATTTTTAAATTTTTTAATTTTAATTCATTTTTTGACTGTAAAAGTGTATTACCAAATAAACTGACAAAACATCTCAGCAACTAACATAAATGTGCAATTTTAATGCCTCCTAATCACACAAACCAATATGAGATTTTTTGTGCTTGTGCATGACCTTCTTCAAATTATCCCCCCATTTTGGCTGAATCAGGACGAGTGCGGGCTATTTGATAAAAAACCCTAAGTGTGTGAAATAAGAGCCCTCGCTTCTTCTGCCAGACTCCTCTTGACAGAAAGATGATAGAAGCATCACGTCCCTTGGAGAGTAAATGCAAACTGACAAGAGATGAGCCTTTAGATGTTGAATATAATCTTGAATTGTGCTTGAAGTGTCTTATTATCTTGTCTTTTGATGTCTGAAGGGGTGGCTCATTGTTAGAAAAAGGAAAACCCTCACGCATCTTTGCCATCTTTAAAAATTGTTTGGCCTTTAACAACTGCTTTTCCAACTAATGTCCATTTCTCCTGACAATAAATATGGCAGGTCGTCAGCAAGTGACAAACAATTTACTTTACATGCCACACTCTTATGGGTTTTGAGAACTCATGTGGAAGTGTATTTTTAAAAGCCCACAGAAATTAGCAGTATTACAAATGCTAAGCTGAGCTGTATGCTTATATAATGATACAAAGTAACTTGTCATGGTTATTTCCTGTGGTTTCTGATGTTCTATCTCTCTGGTGCCAGACTCAAAACGCAAGTTCCTTACTTATCATTGACTCAAAATAGCCAGGGAAAGTGAAATAGCAAGAGTAAAGCCCGACAGTCTCCATGAAGGGAATACACATACAGATTTCTAACGCACAGTGCGGTATTCTAAACAGTATCTAAACAAAGATCCAATTTCTAAAAAAGTCTATCAGGAGCAACATTTGGCCCCTTACCTCAGACCCACCAGCACTTTGAAATTTCTGCCATCCTTTGGGTAGCCTTCATCCTTCCTAGCTACCATTTGTTTTGAGGTTTTCTTTTAACTTAAAAGTTTAATGATGTTCCCAGTCAATAGGATTCCTTAGTAGCTAAATCACAGCCATGCTTGGTTCTGTCACCCAGCCAGACTTTGTGAAAGCTTTCAAGATCTTTTCTCAGACCTCCGTCACTCTAAGAATCCATAAGAATTCTCCAAAGGACCATAAACTGTTACAGGGTTCAGGTTATTGGATCATTATAAAAACATATAGATACGCTGTAGATGACAAGCTGGGCAGCCCCCTGTCCATGCTAGTGCAACTAACCCAATGCCATCAGCAACTTCCAATTCTGTCAGCTCTTTCTATCTTTGGAATAGGGAGCTGTCGGCACTAATCCTTTTAAAAACATAAAGCCTCATTTTTAAGTTTTTTTTCCTGCTTGCCAGTGCATTCCGGTCAAAATTTTAGGAAATTACTATAAACATAAAATTTAATGAATTTTTCGAACTAAGGCAAAGAAATAAGAATACATGGAAATGTGAAGACTTTCTTAGGGAACTTTGAAAATTAAACCCTGACTTAATATTAGGAATCACAGGGAGATAAGTCAACAGTTATTGAAAACCATGTTGTACATTTCTTCCAAAAGAGTTTATGGATGTTTACCACATTATAAATAAATACATGTTCTGATATTACCCAGGCATAGATTATAATGAATTATCTGGATGTAATGAAATGGTTCCAATTAAGTGTTAATTTAAAAATATTTCTTTCATGCTTTTCCTTTATTAAATTGTATATTTCTATATTAATATGTATCACTTTCACAATATTTTGCTATATGAAGTATATATGTTGAAGAAAAATGGAGATTTGGAAAAGGGAAATTCATTCCACATATCACTTTCACATCTGATTATTTATTAATTTTAGGGAAATAGTCCTTTAGTCCTTTATTCTTGACTTTTTATTCTCTTATATACATGACCAATTTGGGGGAAAATTCATTCCATAATGAATTTTGGTTTGTCATATTTTAACCAACTTCTGAATTCTTTAATTTTAAAACCAAATGAAATCCTTAGCATTTCTTTAATAGTGATAATTCTCTTGTGTAATAACTAATCCTGAACCATAAATTTATAAAAATAAACCATGCCATATTTATATCAAAAGACAAATCACTATATATGTGGCCTTCAAGAACTGCTAAAGAAGATTAATTACACTACACTATTTTAATAGCAAATGTTTCAAATATTATTTTTTTGCTGTGCATCAACCACTACTCTATTATGTGAAGTGGGAATATGTACTTAAGCACACAGAATCTTTACTGAAATGTGAGACATAAATTTGCTCAAAAGAAAATAATGGGTGTTTTCATTTTAATTTAATAATTCAATATATAATACAATCACTCACAAATAAACAAATATTTATCTCCCAGTATTCAGAGTTTAGATTTTTCTAGCTTGGACAAGTTTTGCATGCTTCAAAAATATATATTCTCAATTTAAAAAACTGCAAAACTGAACTAAAATATCTTTACTGAATAAAGCAGATTTGGAGAGTCCTCTTGTAATTTATTACAGTATGAAGAATATAAAAGGGGACATATGAGTTAGAATATAAGCCAACTACATCCGAAGTAATTCTGTAATTAGCTTCCTTTTATTGGCAAAATGATAACTTTGGTAACACTTTCTGGAAACTTTTTTAAAAACAGATATATAGTATAAGACAAATAAGTGATGGATTATTATAAACTATCATTTATTCAATTTTGTTATTTAGAAAATACCCACTAAAATTTATTAAGATGATCTAAAGCATCTAAACATGGGAAACAAAAGATAGTTCACATCACTGTTCTACCTATATAACATTGCATTATTGTATACTCATAAAAGTGCCTAAGAGAGAAGATACAGAGAAATACATATTAGATAAGGAAGTAAGAAGGAAATTAAAGGATTATTATTTTAAAACACTGTTAGTTTTTAAATATCAGTTTTTATTGTCTTAATTGAGGGTTTTCTTATTGTTGGAATAAAACTATAATAAGATATTAAAAATATATCAATATATAAGACACTGTTTCACAGATGAACATTAGGAAAACTCTTGCAAACAATATAAACACATTAATTAAATTGTTCAATTATTTCATATTGTCTATTCTGGGTATATTATAAATATCCAAAACACTTTCATATCCTGCCTCACAAACATGCTGGATAAATTTAAAGATCGCGTTTTGGTGTTTCACTAACAATATTTTAGCCATTTCAATGAATGCATGTTTCATTTCAGTGTCCAATTTTTAAATGGTCTTCAATATAGCAAACTTTAAAGCTTTTGGTTTGATATATAATGATGATGTCTTCTCTAATTGTAATATGGTCACTTCTCCCTATATTTTAAATAGTTTTGCTCATTGTATAGTATTCTAAAAAATAAGTGATTTAGCATTAGTTATGTTATTCCAGGTGTTAATATCTTAATTAATATTAAAACAGTAAATCTTGCCACATAAAAGATTTCAGGAGCACTTTAGAATAAAAGTATTCCTCTTAAGATTAATAGAAATTTGACCATAGATTATATTTAAAATTCTTAAGTGAAAATAACTTTTATTAACATATTGGAATTTTTAAAAGGAGCATTTAACTCTCAGAATGAAGTGTCCTGATCTAAGTGATTAGGCAGTTTGTTATAATTATATAGGTACAATTTTAATTCTCACACAGTAAAGTTAGTTTCATTTTAATGAAAAATGACAAATTTTCTTCACCTGAAGGATTTTATGCCGTTCTTTATAACCCCCATGTTCGCAATGAAAAACTTAGTTTGTTTCAGTTATTTTTCAATGGTGTCACACAGAGAGTAATGATGTCACTAAACTAGTACACGCTTGTTTCAATGGGTTTTTTAAAAGTGAATGTTACTTTGAGGATCAGAACATAGATATTTACATTTTGAAAGCTGTTCAGATCAACACATTTAATAAATAGACATCAGTGGAAGCTACTAGACATCAAACTCCAATTTCTCAAATATGAATGAATTTCAATATAAATAACACTGTAAAGTATTTCAAAGGAAAATTCCTCATTGACAGATATAGGCCCTCATTTCAGGCTTGTGGCATGATAAGGCCAATGTACAAGTATAAAATACATATGGAGACAAATTAGGCTGACCTATCTGCCTCTAAAAGAAGACATTTAAAATATAAAAGGGTCAACATTTAAAAGTGGAATGAAGGGCATTCATGAAAGGAACTCTGAGCACACAAACAACAGGCAAGTATAGAGCCTCAGAAGACAACAAACAGGAAAATTCCAGAGCCAAGTTGGATGTTAAAGAGAAATCCACCTGCTGTAGAATGGCGGCTGTCACCACATGGGCTTTCTCTAGTTACCTCTGCCTTTGGATATTTTTTTAAAAATTTATTAATCTGACAGCAGGAAACTTTACACATATTGCCCCTGACAGGGTGCCAGTTTGGTGTAAACACTTTGTTATCTTTTTTTTTAGCATAAGTAAATGAAGACACATGTTAAGTGGAGCCAGGGAACTATTTGGGCAAATAAATCTGCTTCATCTGAGGCTCCTTGTTCTCAGGGAAGAAAATAATCAGGACTGTGCTCTGCCTTCTTCTCCCTCACATCTAATATCTGTTTAATGTGTGAATGTATGATGTATTATTAATCTCTAAATATAAATCAGCAAGGTCACCAATCAAAGAGAGTACCAGTTCTCTCTGTTTACTGTCTAATAACATGTGAGTCACTTGACACAGTCACTTTTGTCTCATTTCTTTTAAGGAACAGAAAATTTCATACACTCAGTTTTGGAAAAGAACAATGCTAGCTATAATGAAATCAGGTGATTAAGAAAGAAGGGACTCTACTTAAGAGCTGAGACTTGGGTGCTTGAATCTGAAATGCACCCCTATTTATTAATTATGATATAAAATCAGCTCAGAGGACCACAAAAGCGCTTCCATGTCCCATAACCTTTAAGTCAGAAACATTCAAGGCATCAAAGATTAAAGTGGGTTCATTTTAATGGCACTAGTGCAGACTTATGTAATTACTAATACTATGCCATCTTTCCAGTTATTTGCAAGATGATTTATGACAGCAAAGTATAAGAATAACTGCAGTAAAATAAAATTTGTAAAACTGTATTAAAATTTTATTTGATAGTCTAAACCACATAGTAGCTGTGATATTAAGCTTTCTTCCTTAAACAGAGATCTGACTGAGCACCCCAGGCATGGCAAAATGACAAGAAAGCCCCCCACTAAATATCATGAATTGCATATTATGACTACCTTCCATTAAAGTGCTATTTAAACATGAGTAAAGCTCAATAAATACAGTGAGAAATTAGGACATTGGTACCAATTCATGTGTGCTTATTTTTATTTCAAAGCTTACACATGAATGCTACTTAAAGAAGACACATTTATCAATGCTATCTTGCTTGCAATGGTTTTCTGGAGTGGATGTGCTAAACTATATTTGGCTAAACACAACCTCTCACTCGATTTTTTTTTGTCTTAGAAGCATTTCAGTGCATGCAGTTTCTTTTAAGAAATGTGTTTAAATGTGTATCCCTCCTCAGACAGCATCATGGCATAAACTTGTTTAACTATTAAACAATAGGTGATTTTTCACAAATACATTAGCATATGGCCCACTTTCTTACACAATTATAGGTTTCTTCTGATTTCTCTTCATTAATGATTTTTGCATAGAATGGATTACTCAAATGACTCCTTTGATTAAAATATTGTTTTAGTGTTTTCCTACCTAAACATACCATCTTCTGTAAAAATGCAATGAATTCTCAGTTGGTATAGTATAGAAACTCTTGAAAATATAAAAGCACAATACATATTTTAAATGGATATATTTTCTTGGTAATTTTTCTCATTGTATCATAGCCAAATCCCTCCTGTCTTATGTGCTGATTATACTGGCTTTTGAATATTTTGTTATATTTTAAAAATATCCAAGACACTAAAACCTTGATACATTTGCATAAAGTGATGATGACAGCAATGTTTAGATGAAGGGCCCCTCTATGCATAAGGCAAATACTAGCCCGGTACAAATCCTATAGTTGTCTTTTAAGACAACTCCATTACCATAAATTTTAATGGAGTCAAACAGGATGGCAACTTAAAAAAATAAAAAATCTTACAAAGCATGTTTCCATGAGAAAGATAGAAAAAAAATGCAAGAAATTCCAGAGTTGGAATATTTTCTAGGACGGAGAAATCACTGTATTCTCTACCCTTTTCCAATAGCTCACAGATAGATGACATTGGAAATATTCACTCTTACAAGTATTATTGCATAGTTTCTTTTCAACTTAGAAAAATACAGCATAATTAAAGAAACCCAGCCATCAATTTTTATTTCAGGTACAGGATTTTTATAGTGTCCATTTGCTTCTGAACTCAAGGCCTTATAGCTGGGTGTCTGACACAGAAACTAACTCAGCCACCCAAGGAAGTTGAAACTTCATCAAAAGCAAGCCTGATTTAACTTGAAACAATAAAAATACTTCCAGGAGAAAAATGGTTAATAAATCGCCTTTCCAATTTCAAATATATATGGGAGAAAATATTTAGGGCATGTTTATGTGATTTCACTTTTTCCATGAGATTATAGGAATAAACTTTAGTACAGAGATTTTCTTTGGGACATATATTATTTTTATCTCTGCTGTAGCCATCTTCCTGACCAAGTTGTTGATGTTACCATTTGAATTTTAGCATCCAACTTGACCGAATGTAGAATACTGAATTCTTGATGGGCATAACTAAACCTGAAGCACCGCATTGACACCAGTGATATAACTGTCACTATTCACAGCAACCTCTTCCCTTTGAGATTGCTTCCCAAAGACCAGCACAGAGTATACTTTTGAATACATACATCACCGGACATTCAATAAATGACTGGCCCTGTGTGGCATCACTCATTTGATCATGCAACTGAAACAGTCAGACACAGAGCCAGAGTCTTTAATACCCCCTGACAAGCAAGTCTGTTCTCCTCCATCTGGTCTCCTACGGCCAGAGTTTAGCATAATATAGTCACGAACTAGAAAAGGAGAAAGTTACTTTACAGGCTTTACAAGAATAAATAATGCACTGAATGTTATCACAGGAAACTAGCTAACCACATGTTTCTCAATGAAATGTGGGTTCATCTCTCCTAAGGGTACTTTAGTTTCTATGACTGCTCAAGTTAAGCAAAACATTACCTCGGATGTAATTACTTTATAAAACACAAGGGCCCTTTTCTGAACTTCCTACTTAGGCTGGCATATGGCTTCTGCTTTCTCCTTCTGGCACTCGGAGCTGTGCAGTGCCATGAAGCCTCCCTGCACAGTATGTCTCCCTTTGGATGCTGTTAAGTGCAGAGGTGCAATTTAAGAAGAGGCATAAAACGCCCACTGTTTCCTGGAATTTCCTTTGTTTATCCATAGAGGGCATCAGTATTAGCCTTTCTCCCGCAGTTTGGGCCGCAGGTGCCATGCTGTGAGAGATACGGACTTGTCCTCTGGACTGCTAATCTGAACAAGACACAGAAGGGGGAATAAGTCCCAAAAGAAATCCATATCTACAGAAATTTTAGGAACAATAAAAAGCGGAGCCCTTCTTGTCTTCTGTTGTTGGCTAATGTCTCTCCATGAAAGCAAACAAATCCAAATGCACATGGTCTGTCTTTCTCTGATCCTTTTCTACAGAAGCGCAATTTTAGAGAATTTAGTGCATATGGTTATAAGAATAAGTGTCTACGAGAGTATGTAAGAAAAGACCATTACTTAGAGATTCACCTGGAGGGTCTCAATTACTCACGAAAATATAGTTGTTCACTATCAGTAAAGGACATAATTAAAGCTATATATAAAGAGGTGAATATATTTATGAAAAATAAAATAATAATCCTTAAATCATCAGCCACTAATTATTGCCTAAATTACTAAAATATTGTGGGAAAGAATTATTCCATTAAATTTAGTCATATAGTCTAGAATTCCTAAGGGAAAATGATAATATAACCAACCCAAGAGCTAAGGAAACTTTAAGGTACATCAGGATGCTTTTTTTCCCCATGTAGCTTGTTCTCTCTGTCTCTGTCTCTGTCTCTGTCTCTGTCTCTGTCTCTCTCTCTCTCTCTCATATTGCCTCTAATCTTCCTCTGAAGTTTCCAAAACAGTCTACTTAGTTCTTCTTCATCTAATAGAAACATGAAAACATTCACATTGTATTTAAATGCACTCTCAAGACCAAATAAATTTAAGGAAATTCATAAGGAATATTAAATAGGACTCTTATATTTAAATATAATGAATATTTAATTTTTCACTCTCACAAAATCAGAAATTGAGAATTCCAATGACGATGAGTACTTTCTAAATAAAGTTATGGGATTTGTTTTAGCTTACTCAATAAAAAATTCTACCTAAATATATTTTCAATAAACTTTAAATTCAAATTTCTTTGGTCTGCTAGGACATTTCATATTATTTCTCTGCTTGAGCCAATTAGTAAAAAGTGATATAGCACATCTAGAACCAAATTAAGCATTATAAAATTTCTAAACAAATATTGAGAAACTGAATTAATATCCTTGCAGGGTTTGTTTTTCAACGCCTCAAGTTGGAGATATAACCTGACATCTACAAAATAAATTTATTTTCTTAAATGTATACAAAGTTAAGGGAAAAGTAATTATCAGCAGTTATGACTGATTCACTTAGAAATGTCAACATACTATTAGTTTACTGAACATCGGAGACTTGCTATTCCCTACACATTATAATTTGACCTGACTTTTCTCACTAACACCCTAAAATGAAATGAGGATTTTAAGATATGACTTCATATGGAGAAAATTAGAAGACCACAACCAAATATTTCTTCAGAATAAAAAACAATTTAAAAATTCAATGGCTGTATTTTGAAACTTTGTGAAAAACAATGAAGTTGCTGCTTTTCAAAGAAAGGGTAATGTGACAAAATTCCTAGAAACTAATAATTAAGCCCCTATGCATAAAACAATAATCTACCAAAGAAAGATCTAAAAGAAAGTTGCTCAGCAATACCACTGTAATATTTAGCTGTGAACATTGAGAATCGGAGTAAAGTTCCTATATTTGAGCTAGTCTAGAGTTGTCTAGAGTTGCCAAACTGTCAAAGCTGCTTTTTGGCTATCAGAAAGCCTATCTTTTCATTGAATGAATGACTTTCTAAGAATACACTCTATGCATTCTTCAAAATGTTTTATTTTGAAGTTGAGGCACTTAATTACTTTTTTGTATCATCAGAAAGACTGGTTGATAGACAGATATTAGATAGAATAACAGCTATCAGGTGAATGTATATTATGTCTAAGAATCTTGGTGTGTATTTCAATACTAGGTGCATGCATGTATATAGTGTTGCTGTATATAATTACTTGAAAGTAATTACAAGCAAATGTTCTGGGAGCAACTGTTCGGAAAAGCTTATGTTACTCTGTCCCACAAAGTGCTTCTCCAGCATAGACATCTATCACCATCCATCACTCAGTCACTACCTCAGCAATGCGTCGCCCCCCCCCTTTCTGATTAGAGATCACAGTTGCCTGAGTTGGCTTATGGAGTGTCATCTGTTTGAATGACAGATGTCTTTACTGGAGTGGCACTCTGCTTATTCCTGTTTTGTTTAGAAAACAAAGATTCCTAAAACATTCTAGGCAGTCATCAGCCTCAGGAGTAGCTCAAACCAGTCAAAGGGGAGAGGGACAAGGGCGTGGAATAGGGCAAAAGCCCTATACTCTGCTTGTTGTTGTAGTTGTTGTTTTGTTTAAAGAGACTCATTCTAATTGTGATTTCAAAATGTTATTCCTTTGAGCAATTCCCGCAGCCACCTTTGTTTACCTGGCACAGAAAGACTTGTATTGATATTTCTCAGTTCCTCTCTCCCATCTTTTGAGGACAGATAATAACTCTAGACTCTCCTTCCCCTTAACAAAAGGCTGCGAAGCAACCCGAAACCGAGTCGATATTTATTCAATAATTGTTAACCAATTCTCGCCATGGAACTGATTTCCTGATTATTATTACCATCTTCTTTTCCTTCTCCCATCACCCCTACCCCCGCAGCGAAATTTCCAGTCGGGGTGGGGGGGAAGGGGGGGGCTCTAGCTGCAACTAGGACCTCAGAGGGGATGCAGCGAGGAAGTTCCTTGTTGGGAAAAGTTTAGAGGACCCCGTGTCAACCAGCAGGAGTGGGCTTGGGGGCCTTCCCGCCTCCACGAGGCAAAGCTCGGTTGGGGCACTTGGCAGAAGGTGGGGTGGCAGCGGGGTCTCGCGAGCAGGGGGTTGAGGGGCGTGTGGTGTGGGCTGCTCTTGCGGACGACCTGGCAGGACCGCGCAGAGAGCCCGGGGCAGACTCACCGAGGAGCTTGCTGGGAGTGTCCTCGCTGTCATCTGGTTCCGCGGGCGCAGGCAGGGGCTCGCTCAGCTCGTCTGGAGTCGCAGCCTCACCTCTCAGCTCCGCATTCATCTCACTCCGTGCTGACAGCCAGGGCTTACTGACTTGTCCGGCTATCATTGGATCCTAGGATGGGGGGAAAGAGTGAAGGGGAGGAAAAAAAAAAGTGGCCGCTTGAGCGCGTCCCGACTCCCTCTCCCTCTGCTCCCGCACACTCTCCCTCTTCTCTTATCTCGGCTGCTCCTCTGTTATTGCTGCTGCAGCCGAGCGAAGAGCTATTACAGAGCCGGGGACTTCTCCATTACTCCCACCCTATTAAAGCTCAACTAGCAAGTGAGAGATGCAGGAGGCTTCCGAGAGGAGGGGGGAAAGAGGGGGGAAGAACTTCTTTGAAAGCCACCTAAGCAGCACAGCTTTAATTGTAGGATGTGCTTTTGTGTGAATGTTTTTACACCTCGTTCTTTCTTTAATGCAGGAAAAGAAAAAAAAAGTGCTGGGTTTGTACTTCAGCACCGGACCCAAAGCAAGGAGAGAGCATCCTAAGGAGGCTGGGCTCTTTTAAGATGCCCTGTCCCTGGGGGAGAAGTAATTAAACCCAATCTGGAGAACTGAGGCAAAAGATAAGAGAGAAAAAATCCTCCGAATACCTTCAAGAGAAAGTGGGATGGGGAGAGAAAGATTTCTTAGGTAAATTCTCTAAAGCACCTTCACAAGTTGATTGCTCTGTCCCTAGTTTGGAGACAGAACGTGACCCCAAATCAAATGAACATTTTCAACAAGCACTATACAACAAAATAAATGAAAATTGGTTTAAAAATTGTTAAAGGAATTTAAAAAAAATACTTACAAACGGTGTTCAATAAATCAGATATCTCATATGCCCAAACATTAATGAAAAAGAATTGGGGGGACGTGGGGGGGAGAAACAAATTTTCCCCTCTATGATGTAAATGTTCTTTATCTTCAGCTCATGAAGAGGGCATTTCAGGATTAAAAATATTTCCCAAGTGTAGCCTTTGATTCCATTTTCAAACTAAGGGGCATAATGTTGTTTGGCCGCAGATACTGAGGCTGAAAGGAAAGGGAGCAAGAAATGTCGACTTGGCGTTCTCTGGGAGGTATTTATTGCCAACTTCATGCCTAAATGGTTCCTGGGCAGGAAACAGGTGACCAGCGCCTGAGCAGGTGGGGGAGACGTGGTCTCTGGGCCCATCATTACATTGGCCCGCAGTATGCCTGTGGTTATTTTTTTAATGTATTCATGCCTGAAAAGTGAATTTGATATGACACATGATAATCTATGAAAATGTTAATCAATACAAATAGTTTAAGCTGTCATCAAATGCACTTCTTTAGTCAATACTCACACCACTGAAAACAATGTCACTTTCACCAGGGCTTAATTTGCACAGCACTTAAATATTGGCCTCCGTGCATCAATGCATTTCGTCTTCAAATACTGTAGGTAAACACATTTTCTCCCTATTTAAGGCTGAAGCACTCAGCACGCATTTAGCTGAGCCGAATCCTCCCTTTTGAATACCTTGATAGGTCCACTGGAGGGCAAAATTAATACTTAATTGAATCTCACAGTCATCAAAATAATCAATACTTTTTTATTATTTATTCTTTACAGTCTGTTGACTGTTTCAAACCTCTGAGGGAATGGTGGAAAGGATTCATGGCTCTGAAACACTGTCATTTAACAAGGTAATTTTCAGTGGGGCATTAGGGGTTGTGAAACATATAATAAAACAAAAATGGTGGCTTATAATAGGAAGAAAGAAAAGAATTATATTTCTGCCATCTAACAAAACAGGATAAATAAAAAAGCAAGTGCAGAGAGAGAGCGAGAAAGGAGGGGATGAGGGAGAGAGAAAGACTTGCTTTTGAAGGGTTTTATCATATCAAGAGCAGAGGCGAGCTTCATAATGCTGACATTTCTCATCCTGACAATCCTAAACAAGTGGAAAGGATGAGATCGCAGATATCATCTTTCATCACATTCCCCAGCTTAAGAACCAACATGACAGCTCCTCTCCCCTTTACACTGTTAATTACTAAATAAAATACTGCTCTCTGTCAGCATCAGATTATTGCAGATAGCAACCACAAACATTGCTCCATTGTTTTCCTCCACTGAAACAGTGATACCTACCTTGAACTCTTTAGAAAATAGATTAAGCTTGTCTCACCATATTGTAAATATTTGAAATATAGTCAATGTAATCAATGTGGTCGATTCACAGTATTGTCAGTGTGAATTTTGCCAGAGATGGATTGGCGTTTAGTTTACTGTGCTTGGTTGCCTTGATTTGGAAACCTTAACATGGGCAGTGGGGAAAGCAGACAAAAAAATTTCAAAATGCCCCCTCCAAATTTCTTTCCCAGATTTCTAAGAAAGAATGCATGTTTGGATGGATTCTTCTGATTCAGTTAAAGGAACTCAGTTGCATAGGGAAGAAAATGCTGGTTTCTGGAGCATGGTTCTGGGACATATATTCCTCACAGGAAGGAAAGAGCCCAGGATTCAATGCTAGTACATTCTATTTCTTTTATAAACAGGTTGACTCCTCAGCTATCTCTATAGTAAGGGGCACGACTTGTGCCTTTGCATGCCAACTCTGCAGCTGTTTTGCCCCTGGATCTTTTAAAGGTAATATTCACAGTAAACCCATGCTGAGGATGCTACTCACTACTTTCATCACAAGCCAAGATGGTTATTACTATATTAGTGATGGTCTGATTGGACTTAAAAATATTCCATGCTTGTTTTGTCGGTGGTCAAAATGAACCCAAATCACATCAAAGTGCTGAAATGCAGCTGCTAAGTTCAAGAGCATGAAAATCTTTAAGATGCTTAGTCTCGTCGATGTGTGTAAGCATGTGCTTAGAGATGGTATATATTCACTGACCATTACCACTTCTTTAAATTACTTTTATGTACCTCAGACATGGTTAGGTTTCCAACTAGTGCCTTTCAATGACTTGAGTATAGAAAATCCAGAAATTTGCCCTTCCAGTACTCATTTGATTTTCATTTTACAAAATACTTTACATTTCCACAATATGGATGTGGTATATGTGCATGTGTGTACGTACTTGTGTGTGTGTGTGTGAGAGAGAGAGAGAGAAAGAGAGAGAGACAGAGAGAGATGGTTTAACAGCAAACTCCACAGTAAGGCAGAAAGCTAAAAGGCAGCTTTTAATCACAGCTGCAGCCACTGGGAGGGGGTACATTGGAAAAAGGTGTTGGAGCAATAACCACTGAGTACAGCATTACAAGTGTTGGGGGAGTTCCTCTTTCAAGCAACACTCGGCTTGGAAGACATCTCTCCCTGCTAAAAGCAATGGCAGTCTGTAAATTCTTTCTACAAGAGTGAAGAAAGGATTTTGTGAGAATGTAAGAGGGCAACTTCAACATGTATAAGGATCTCTGCAGCAGCCAACAGGAACAGAAATAGCTGGTGTGAATGAAAAACAGAGCTGGTAAAGAATCCTTTTTGAAAATGTCAAATAGTTGCAACTATAGTCAAAGGAGTTACAATTCTCTGCAATTTGTTCATCAACCTTGATAGAAGAGAGTCACTGGCACAATGTAGAATAGTGTCAAGAATGTGGACGCATGGCATGCATGTGCCAGTGAGGTACTCACAAAGGTCAGCAGAGATACAGAGCCAGATGGTTAGAACAGGTGAAGCAGCAGACAGCATTTTCATTAGCAAAATCTCAACAAAACTTTCACTGTGTCATGAAGTAAAAGGATTGTGGTCACTCTTAGAACTACACAGTAACTGGGTGTCTGGGTAGGCACTTGCTTTGCACACGACTGAACTGGGTTCCATATCCAGCACCAAATATGGTCCCGCCAAGTCCTTCAGGAGTGATTCCTGAGTGCAGATTCAGGAGTTACCTCTGAACATCCCTGGATGTTTCCCCCCCAAAAAGAAAAAAAATGTAAGAACTATACAGAAATTGTTTAACTCTTTTCTGGACATTGTTAACTCTTAAAAAATTTTGACTCATTGATTATCTTTACTAGGAATGTGCTTTATTTATTTATTATGTTTGTTTCTAGGTCATATCCAGGAATGCTCAGCGCTTACTCCTGACTTTGCTCAGGGATCAATTCTGGTGAGTTTTGGGGGCCTGTGTGTGTATCAGAGATTGAGGCTGAGTCAGATGCATGCAAAGCAAGTACCCTCCCTGCTATACTCTCACTCTGGTGTTAAATGTGATGTCACCCAAACTGTGGAGGCTTTAACCCTAATTTAGAGATACCCCAATTCAGTTCTAAGACAAAAAAAGTAAAGTCACTGGATTAATTTATAATTTGAGCATTCATGGATTATTACCCAAAAATCAGCATCGTTTTAATTTGTTAGGCATTGGTGACTGAACAGAGTCTCCGTGACTAGGGAGAGGGTCTATAGAGGGTCTAAACCTGAACCAATGACTCCTAGAACATGCTGCTATAACAAATCATTTAAACCCTTTTATTCTCACATATTTTGTCTGTAAAATTAAAAGACAGGAATAATATAGCATTTCCCAAAGTCCACTCGAAGAAAAAAAAAACTCATCCCAAATGATGTTCTATAATAAAAGAGTTTTGAAGTCATACCCAAATAAAAAACACATCAGAGAAGTCTACCAGAAATAAAAAACAATTCAACCCTACTTATTTCCCCCAAATTATTTGATACTGGAAAGCCTTTGCCTTATCATCTTAATTATGCTATCTAATGGACCTTGTGGTTTTCAAAACTCATTTTAGTATGTGCTCATGTGTATTACAGTTAATATAAGTAATTTGGTGAAATTACAGAGCTAATTTTAGTAACTCCACATAAATTGAGTATACATGTTTTTAAACTTTTTACCTAATTAATATTCTTTAGTTTAGGATCATTGTAAATAACTAAGCATATAGTAATTGTACATAATTATACTCTCATAATAGACAAATTCTGAATTTTCTTTCATGTAGTTTTAAAGAAAGATGTCCCATGTATACATCTGCTGTGAGATCTTATTTTGAAACCCAGATATAGGAAACTGTATGAAAGAAAAATATTCAGGGCCAGAGCGATAGCACAGCGGGTAGGGCATTTGCCTTGCATGTGACTGACCCGGGTTTGATTCCCTGGCATCCCATATGATCCCCTGAGCACAGCCAGGAGTAAATCCTGAGTGCAGAGCCAGGAGTAATCCCTGAGCATTGCCAGGTGTGACCCAAAAAAGAAAAAATATAAAAGAAAAATAATCAAGTTGAAATTTAACTTGGCTGTTAAAAGTAATATCAAATAAACAATGATAAAATTCAGTAAAGACCTTCAATAAATTAACTAACAGTTTCTGTAAACATAATCACTTGCTCAGAAACTAAAGAGAGCAAAATTATTAACTCAGCAAAGCATCCACGTCCAGGCTCAGCCTCGTGCTGAAATACTCTGCCTGCTAAAATGGGTTTGAACTAGGTCCAGAAGATTTTTATGTACATACAAACCAGCTATGACACAGGTAACCAGAACAGTTTTGAGGGAAATGCAAATAAGGTAGACTGGCTTCAGAAATCCAAGGAAACAATTCATTTAGCTGCAAAGCATCAGTGTATGACAAAGCTTTACTCAAGAGATCTATTTGCATAATTAAATAGAAAAGTTATATTCATTATAAAGAAAAAATGTATTGATATTCTCTTCTAAAATGCCAAATTTCACTTTAAGGAACAAAGTAGAAACAAATTGTCTTTAACCACTTTAAGATGAAAAAAGATAGTTATTTTGTACTTAATTTCCTCCACTATGACCTGGTAAAAGTAGAACCAAAAATTAGGGTGGGGCCAAAAATAAAAGCAGAACCAAAAATAAGAGGGGGAAAAAACTAAACCTTAGTGAATGCATGTGGGTGGGGTGGGGTGGTGGGGAGGGGAGGGGAGAGAAAACAGTAAATATTAATTGTATTACCTTATTCATGAAGAAAAATAAGGTTTCTCTTATTTTTCCCATTACCAAATAATTTTAATTTATTAGTTCTCAATATATATATATACAATACTAAATAACATGTTTCTCTAAAAATGACATGTGTATATAATGAAGATTTTCTCTTGTCAGTAACATTTAAAAATGATATTCTAGAGCTGGAGCAGTAGTACACTGGGTAGGACATTTGCCTTGTACATGTTTGAACCTGGTTTGATCTTGGTACAACTATGGTCCCCAAGCCCCACCAGGAGTGATTCCTGAGAGCAGGGCTGAAAGTAAGCCCCAAGCACAGTCAGGTATAACCCATAAACAAACCAAAAGGCATTCTGTTTGACTTGAAAATTAGAGCATAATTTATTTCTATTTTTCCCAGTTGATACAAGTATATAGAGTTCTTTTTAGAAAATTTGAAAGTCAATGAAAACAAAGCCGATTAATAACATCATAAATTCATTCACCACTGATTGCTTTAGTTCAAACATTTCTTCTTCAACTACAACCAGGAGTAATTCCTGACCTCGGAGCCAGGAGTAATCTCTGAGCATTGCCAGGTATAGTCCTAAAACAAACAAACAAAAACCTAACAAGTAAAGTATGTTTAGTAAAAATCTATGTAAGATATAGATATATTGGGTCTCAGATTTGGCAGTTAAAACACTACTTCACCTATCTCTAATCATTACTATTTTCTACTAAAATTAATTCAAC
Organism: Cryptotis parvus; assembly: GCA_021461705.1. Taxonomy (NCBI): domain Eukaryota; kingdom Metazoa; phylum Chordata; class Mammalia; order Eulipotyphla; family Soricidae; genus Cryptotis; species Cryptotis parvus. The sequence continues at coordinate 25,173 of JAJIBD010039022.1, read as the reverse complement.
GGTTATATGTACAGAATTCGGTTTAGCCACAGTTCACTAAACTGGGAATGATGTCCACAAGTCAAATGCATACTATCCAAGGGTCCTCTGCTGAGTATAACAGGGCCCAGAGCCCATGTTCAGAAGATGTTTGGGGCAAAATAGACTTGCTCATCCACCAACACTCAGACTTTAGTGAATCTTTAGTAGTTCAAGTAAGCATAAAGAACTGATTGGAAAGGATACACTACAGCTGCAAAATATTTCTTTTGCTTTGGTATAAAAGAATATCATTTAAGTGTGAAGATACAGGTACCATTTATGAATCTCTTGTATCTTTGTTGAACTTCAGGTAAGTGTGCAATCTTCTTCACCCTTGTCAGCCAGTAATTAGGGTTTTGGTCTCTCTCCAAGACCCACCTAACTTGAGGACCATGCCCTCTTACTTTGTTTTTACTCAAGAAGCAACACAAGAATGAAAAACATCAGACACAAGTAGGAAACGCTAAGCAAAAACAGCTCCTCAGTGCCAACCTGTAGATTGAAATAACAGCATGGCAATATGACAAGAGTCAGACAGTCCTGGATTTCCATGAACCATTTCGTGAGCATGTAGGTACAGCTCCTCAAGCTCATCACCTTCAATGTCTATAGATCTTTTGTCCCTTAAATGTTCAAATGACTGAATGGGTGATACTTCATGTATACTTATGTAGGAAGAAAGAGAGACAGTGATATTGACAACCTAATAGCACAATCAATTCGATTTTTGCTGCCTTTGTGGAAAAGCTCAATATAAGTTCAATCCAGACTCATCTAGATCTGGTCTTTTGGTAATGGGGTTATACAGTCATATTGACACTGCGTGCACATACCCTATATTCATACATTCTTCCTAATATGATGGCTTCAAAGGCATCAAGGTTTAATCAAATGTAACTCAGATTAAAGTTAACTTGCATTTAGTGATTTGCATGTACATTTACTTAGGCATTACTACACAAGTATGCTTTTTATTTTTTATTTTTTTATTATACCACCGTGAGACATACAATTACTAAGGTGTTCACAATTGGTTCTTGGTAATATAGTATTCCAGCACCCATCCCTCCACCAGTGCCCCATTTCCACCACCAGTGTACCCCACTTCCTCCCACCCACCCCCAGGAAGTTTGCTTTTTAGCATCTTTAAAATTCCAGCAGAGGTAATTTGTGTTTTGGGGTACACACAGAGACACACACAGACACATGCACACAATCTCAACATTTGTAAATGTTTCTGAAAGTGGACAACAAAGTCAGTTCACAGGCTGAAAGACTAGTCTAGGCTCTCTAGTCTCAAGGGTTTCAAAAAATTCTGAACCAAGTAACTCTGAGGGTTTTAGGAACCTACCTTAAGTCTTCAAAGGCAGGCAGGGAATCAGACCAGGGACATGTCAGTGCTAGAGACCCTGCCTTGATGTACAAGGAACAACAAAGGGGCACAGGAGAGGGTGAAAGCATTGTTTTATGCTGTTAATATAGAATCGGCTCCTCTTATGTATTGGATAAGGACTCTTGAGAGTGCAAAAAAGAGTTTTACAAGTCTTATCTATAGTAGCTCTTTGTGAAGCCAAAGAGCTGTACTGGGTTTAAAGCACTTGCCTTGCAAACAGCCTAGTCTGACTCTATTCCTGACACTGTGTACTTAAAAAAAGAGCCAGGAGTAAGCCTTGACCACACACTGCCAGGTGTGGCCACAACCTCCCTCCTATCCTCCTATGTAATAACCATTGGCAAAGCATTTAAAATGCAATTAAATGAAGAAATACTTAAGCATTTGAATCTGTACTGATATGCTCAAGTCTTTTTGCAGCTAAATGTCACATAATTTCCCCAAAGTGGGCACTGTATCAGATACAAAATAGACTCTAATAAAATGTGTTTTAATTGATTGTTAGAATGGAAGAAAGGGAGGGATGGAGGACAGAGGAAGGATGAAGGAAGAAAGAAGAGTTCAGAGAAAATCTGGCCTTGATCAAGATTTGAAATATTTAAAATTCATTTAAGTTCATTTGTGTTCACTTAAAAACACAAAAGAAAACCAAGAACCACTTGCTTAACTCTCTACTGTCTGGCTGGCGCTACAACTTCTTATCACTCTCATCAAGTTTGCTTCCAAGAATAAGCTTTGGTTTTGTTGTTCAGGGACTAATCTTGGTTGTTGTTGTTGTATGCTTATTTTTACTTTGGACCACACTAGGCAATGCTCAGGGGTAAGTCCTAATATTCGGGGACTACTCCTACTGGTGCCTGAAGGACCGTATGGATGCCAAGGATTGAGCCTGGGTCAGCTGCATGCAAAGAAAGCATCCTGCCCACTGTGCTATCACTCTGACCCTGGGCTGCTTTATTACAAGACGAATGAATGGTAGTGACATTTCCACTGATGACAAGATGGGATGACAGCCAGGATAAGCTAATCCAATAGAGTCAGAGAGATGGGTGAACATTGCTATTTGGGGTGACTGTGAGTTCAGAGCCTCAGCCTAGAAACTCTGCTGACCTGTCTTTGTTGTTGTTTTTATTTTTGTACCACACCCCAGAGATTTTGGGGGTTACTCCTGCCTCTGTGATCAGGGATCACTCCTGAAGTGCTTCGGGAACCATATGGGGTGCCAGGGATCAAGTTAGCGCCAGCTGCATACAAAACGAAGGTCCTACCACCTGCTGGACTGGACCACTGTCTATTTTTCTGGTTCTCTGGTGTCTTTCTGTTCAGCCAAGAGGAATGTCGCTCTCACCAAAAAGTATGCACAACATTGATATTACACAGCTAAATCTCATTCCTGCACTCTCATGCCAGCAGCCAGATAATCTCCACAAGCAGCATATTCAAAACAGTCCATCACAGCTGTGTTAATTCTATAATTTTTTCTCAGAGACAAATGTTCATTTAATTGGATAATCCATTAACTAGATGACTGACTATACCTGATTCTGTTCTAAAGAGCAGAAGACAAAGTGAAAGAGAAAAACTTCATTCAAAACGTTTCCTGTTTCCTTTAGTTTCAAATTTCCATAAGTAAATAGAAAAATCCATTCTGCCCCCTGCTGACAGACGGCATTCCTAAAAATTCAGTTTTGAATCTCATGGATTCCACAGTCCTTTCTGAACAGGTCCAATGCCCTGTTCACCATCCCAGGCCCAACCTACCTTCCCTTAGGCCATGATGCAGGAGCAGGCACTGCATGGGCTTAGCATGTGCCATTCACATTCCCGGCTCCTGTGAGCACATTGGGCTGATTGCCTGGCATGTAGCAATGCTCCAGGGGCCACCTGGTGTGCAACACTGCTCTTCCTTTGGCTTAGAATAAACTGTCTCTGTCCAGACTCAACCAAAAGGTGGCACCAGGGCATCTGAGACGTGTATGAGCTGCTGGTCACTGTCTTGTCCTCCCAGGGCCTGGGGCCAAAACTTTACTATATGTCTGAGATTTAATTACTCTGAGAATAAAATGGGAGTAATGATTCTATAGGCTTTGTGCAACATCCTGACAGATTAAATAAATAATTCACATATAGTGCTGAGAACAGGTGACTGCGTAGATGGATAATCTGCTCTGTGTCTGCATTTTATGGAAGAAACCATCAGATTTCAAAGGTTTTCTTGGTTTGCCCTGCTCAGCAGTAGCACCTGTCACAGCTGTCTCTTGTTCTAAATACTAGGATTGCACATAATAGGCTCTCATTAAATACCCAGGAATTTATTTATGATTTAATTTCTTCCATTTCATGGAAGAAAGGCTAAAAAAAAAGTTAGACGTTTTGAGGCTCTGAAGCAGCAGTACAGCAGGTAGAGTGTTTGTCGTACATGCAGCTGGCCAGGTTTGATCCTCAGTACCCATATAATCCTTTGAGCACCACCAGGAATAGTTCCTGCATCAGGTAGGTAGCTCCAAACCCAAAGCAAACCATCAAATAAAAGTTATTTTTTAATAAATTATCTCAAAATTTTTTTGTTCTTATTTTGTTTGTTTTGTGGTTTGGGGGTCACACCATGCAGTGCACAGGGCTTACTGGTGGCTAGTGCTCATCTGGCAATGCTGAGGATTGAACCTCCTCAAGAGGAGCCCATTGCCCCCTGTACTATCCCTCCTATCCTATTTGAAATGGTTTTGAGAAAGAATTTGCCATATAAATCCTAAGACTTACCTAAGTAACTGTCAGAGGCTGTGGGTACATAGAATGGTGGCCTTGAGTTAAAAATGGAATCTTGATTTTCATTTGTTTGTCACAGTTCCTAAGGGACTCATTCTATTTCTGTTTAAAAAAAAGACATTGCCTAATTGATTTTACTAATATGTGTTTTTCCTTCCTCCCCTCCTCAAAGTGCAGCCACATACGCTGGACGCTAATAAAGCACGTTGCTAGAGTATTACTTCCTGTCTTCCTTATGGCAATTGGAAAGCTCTCTCAGCCTACATCACTCCTGTGGAGGTTTCCTCTCATTTTCCTCCTTGGGTCTGTACGTGGCAATGTCTAGCCCCAGCTGCTCCCTTTCCCCCCCTCTCCTGTAATCCACTCTCCTTTAATATTCCAAGGATGACCCTTGACTGTCCTTTGAATGCCACTGCAATTCAAAAGGCTTCTGAGCTTTTAAGACTCACAGAGATAACATAATTCCAAGAAGATGGGGGTAGGGAGAGAGAGCGAGCTCAAATGTGATTGGAAAGATTAGCTAAATCTTCTCATTCTTGGGGATTTGGACTCTCACAAACACATGCATGGGGAGACTTGTTTTTAATAGGCTTCCCCCAACCCATTGGCTAACCTATTAATCTCTATTCAAATTATTTCATTTGTAACTTAACTATAAATAAAGACTTAGCTAAATGTTTTATTAAACCACTAGTCTTTGAAATTGAGGAAAAGTTTAAAGTGAGACCCTATTTAATTGATATTTATATATCTTCTTTAGTGTGTGGGTGGGCGTGGCTCTGAGTTAGGCTTTAATTAAGACAAAACTGATGCAGCTTAGCTGATATTCGTTGACAGTTCATGTTCAGGGCACTGCACGAGGGACCAGGGGACTGAAAGGATCAAGAAATATTTGCTGGGATTGCAAGATGCGAGCTTGAGTTTGATCCCCCAGCATTGCCTACATATGATCCTCTGAGCACAGAGCCAGGAGGAAGCCCTGAGTACTAGCTGATGTGGGCCCAAATCCTCCTTGTTAAAAAGAAGAGTAGGAAGAAAAGTACTTGGTACCATAAAAGCAAATGTCTCCACCTAGAAGACAGCAGTAAAAAAAGCAATGCTATTCAGAATCTTGGAGTAGTGGAAGGGTATTGGGGCCACACTCAACAGTGCTCAGGGCTTTATTCTAGCTCTGTGCTCAAGTAATACTAGAGATACTGGTGATAGGGGTGAGTGCCACAGAGTGAATCAGGGTTGGCCACATTGAAGGCAAGCACCTTAGCCTGTGCTTTGGTTCTGGCTGCTATAAAGTCTCTTTAATGAACCAAGGTTAGTTTCTTTCACAGATGAATCATTGGCTTATTTTTTGGCCTTATCTTTATCTTTTAGTAAAATATTACTGTGTGCTAAGCACATAAAGCTGACCTGCACACACAAAAAAAATATACAATCCTTCCTATAAACTATGTTTTTTTGTTGTTTTGTTGTTCCTGAGATTGAAGCCAGGGTCCCGCATTTGCCAGGCAAATGCTCCAACCTTGAACTACATCTCTTGGCCCAAATCACTGTTTTAAAATCAAGTTCTATCGCACTACCAAGTGTTATATTATTCTACCAAGGTAGTTTTAAGTGGACTTCTCTAGACTTAATTCCATTATTTTAAAGGAACTAATCTGCAATTATCTTTTGACTAAAATGCTGAAGTGGTATATCAACACACACCTTTACAGGGTCCCTGGAAACCAAGAACCAAAGCATTTGAGTTAATACCATTCGTTACTGCGTATTCTGGAAGAATAGCTAATGTGTTATCAAAAGGAAAACAGACCAATTTAGTGAGTCAATGAAGCACAGACATACAAGCATATAAAACGTTTCTTGGTGTTTTTAAACAATGACTCTTCTTGGTGGCTTTGGAAAAGTCCATCTATAACTATTCTCATCCTTCTTCCATTAAATTGCCTAGTTAGATGCTTCATGGATGAAACAGACAATGCCAGGAGAATGAGCCCAAATCTGACCTGTAAATAGTTCCATATCAATGGCACTAAGATACCAGTGGCCCGAGAAGGCACAGTTATTTATGCTTGGGCCACTGGTACCACTTTTCCTTTCTTTTTTTCTCTTTAGTATACCTTTCTGCCCAATGTCCTTTTTCATGGATTTTACACTGATTTAATTCAAATATGTATTAAAATATAAGAGAATCAAGCAAAGTAAATGTGCTTGACTTATTCTGTGAATTCTCATATTTACCATTAACATTTTTGTTAATAAGTTCATACTGTGATTTTGTTTATTCTTTGTCTCCCAATGATTTTGGACAAGTTTTAAATACAGTTGAGTATTTTAAAATTAGGTATTTGTTTTTACTTTAATACATTTTGGTAAAGAATATAATTCTTTAGCTCCTTGTGAGGGAAGAACTGTTGTATGCATGTCCTAGGTCAGCTTTCGGAAGCTTTCTATGGATGCATAAATACAAAGCATGTTTTATGTTTGTAAGAGAATGTGTTACTTAAACATTTGAATAGTGATTTTAAGGTCTGGTGGGCATGCCCTGTGTGCACAAGGCCCTAGTTTAATCCCAGGCACTACCTGGCCCCATGCTTCTCCAAGTGCCACTCTGATGATTACCCCCAGCAGAGCTGGGTCTGAAGAAGACCACATAGCCAGACCCTCACATCAGCCCAGGAGACCTGCACCTCTCAAATGAAAGATATCAGGCCAAGGTTCTGAGCCCACTGAGGAGCTGCCACCAAATTATTTTAGTGCTAATAATTTGTCATTATAATACCACTTAGCCACTGTATAACAGATTTTTTTTTTTTTGTGGACCGGGTCTGGTTTCTCCTGGCTCGCACTCAGGATAACTCCTGGCGGTGCTCGGGGGGCCGGGGGGGGGGGGGGCCGGCCGGGGGGCCGGCGGGGGGGGGTGCGCGGCCCCCGCCCCCCGCTGGGGTATCTCTCCGGCCCCTGTAAACAGATTTTTTAAAGGAGTTAAATTTTCTCCTAAAAAAAGGAAAAAGGAAAAGGAAAAATCGCAGACATGGGGCAGAGCTGCTACTGGCTCTCCCCGTGACCTGCCGCTCACGAGGCGCCCGGGAGGGATCGTGGGTTCTAGCCCTGGCCCACCACCCCAGCAGAGCCTCGCAACAAGCCAGACGACCCCACTCCATGAGGGCCTCCATTTTCCACATCCGACTTCTCTCTCCGTCAGATCTCCCTCCACCCAGCAGACCAGCTTATCAGCGCCCGCGCGCCCGCGGTTCATCAATAAATGCTGGACTTAGAGATGGCTACAAGAATATGCTACCTGCACGGCAGAGCCTGGCAAGCTACCCGTGTTGTATTTGATATATATGCCAAATACCAGTAACAATTATAGACCTCATTCCTGAATGGATTGAGGCTCTTTATGTTCCTGGAGCAAGCAGATGCCCTTGGGCTCTACTAGCATGAGACAGGACATATGGAGATGTTACTGGGGCCTGCTCGAGCAAATCGATGATGAACGGGAAGACAGTGATACAGTGACAGTGAAACTTTTCCATTCTCTTTCCTTTTTTCCTTTTTTTTAACTTTGAATTTGGGACCACACCTGGCAGGAACAGGGGTTACCATATGTGGGCTGGAAACCCAACCCTGGTCAAGGTGTGCCTGGCAAGAACTTGACCTGCTGTAGTATCTCTCTAGCCCCATCATTCTTATTGGTAATTATGATGATTTGGGGTTCCATGTAGTTGTGGGACACAGGGAGCTCACTGTGGTCTTCACCGAGGGTGAGACATTTGATTGACGTGCTCACCTTAAGTTGCCTTGAGAGGGAGATCACACAATTAGGGGTGATACAAGGATGGCATTCTGAGTAGAGTGGGATATTGAATACACAACCACATGCTGGCTGTGTGTGTGTATTAGAGCCATGGTTTGTAATATTTCCTTTGGTTCTTCATCTTTCATTTACCTTTCAGTAAATTTTGAAAGACTATTATGTGGTTGATGTCTAAGTTCATTTCTACCTGGTAACATCGATCATTGTCACACATTAAAGATATCTTGACTCTGTATATTTTTATATCATTTGCTACTTTGGCTCAAACTCTATAGAGGGTATTAATGTCTTTTGAAATTTGTTTCTAAATGGAAATGTTTTGACACTAATCTGATGGGGTGCTTATTTTTAAATTTTTCATGGACTTATCATTGGTTTAAAGTCTACAGAATTTCAGTTCAGCTTCCCACCAGTGTTGTGTTATTGGCAGCATTCCCACTGCCCAAAACATCTTTCTTCTCATTCATCCCAGGTCCTCCACATTTCCTCTGAAGACCACCTTAGTTACCATTGAGTTTAGTTCTATTTTTTTTGACTAGACCATTCACTTTACTAATTCATATTCCACATACAAATGAAAGCATCGTCTTTCATATTCTTACTCATTTCATGTAACATAATCACCTCACACTTCATCTGTTTTTGTCTCAACAGCTTTAATTTTATCTTTTTATTAACTAAGTAGAATTTATAGCATAGCTTTATTCAATTGTCTTTTGAAGAACATTTAGGCTGATTCCATGTTTTGTTTATTGTAGATAATCCTTTTGAATTAGTGTTTTAATATTGCCTGAATATCTAAGGGTGATATTTCTGAACCATGTGGAATTTTTTTAAAGTCCCTGCATACTGTTTTCCATGGAGTTTGTATCCTTTTACATTCCAGCTCACAATGCACAAGAATACTCGTTTAGCCACATCCTGAGGTGCCAGGGATCAACCAGGTTGCTGCTCTAACCTTTTCTTATCATATGGATTTAAGAAAATAGTTCATTGTGATATTGATCTGCTTTGCCTGCATAAAAATATGATATGAATCCTTTTTGGGGAATATCTGGGTCCTTTGTCCACTTTTTGATTTAGTTGTTTTTAATTCTTGTATATTTTGGATATTAATCCCTAGTAAGATGATGTGTAAATATCTTCCCCCAATTGCTAGGTTGTCATTTATTGAGTGGGGGGGGTCAAAGTAGTGCTCAGTGGTTGATATCCATCTAAGATGATGGGTCAATGCTAGGACCCAAGGACTCAGTGGCAGGGTTTTCTAGAACCACAGTCAATGGTACTCAGTGTCCCAGGCCACACGCTGCAATATGCAGGCCATGTGATGCCAAAATTAAGCTCAGGATAGGCTGATGCTCTGCAAGATTCATCCATATTGTTGTAAGAATCAGTACTGTATTCTTTCTGATGCCTGAATATTCCCTTTTTGAACGTATCAATGAACAGATATCTGGATTATTTCTAGCTTTTAGGCTATCATTAACAATGTTCCTAGGGCCACTAGTGTGCAGGCTATTTATGTACAGATGATTTTCATTTTCTTGAAAGTACCAAGTTCCTCAACAAGGAGTATGATTATTTGATCATGTTTAACTTTTTGAGAGGCTACTACAGTTTTTCACAGTAATCGCACCATTTTGCTATTCCACTGTCTCTCTTTGAGGTTATTCTTTCTTATTTTTACATTTTTTCAACTTTTCCTTGAGTTTGAAAGACATTTTCTTACCATTTTAGAAAATTAAGCATTTTGTTTTTTTTAAATGTATATTGTAGTCATAATATTTTAAAATAACAAAATAAAAATTCTGCGTGTTTGCCTGGAATCCAAGGTGTCAACATTTAAAATAAAATTCTGACCAAACTTTACAATTTCAAGTTTTGTAGAAATTCCCTATTGTTTTTCATTTCTTTTCTGCTTTTTTGTATGATTTAGTCACCATAAAATTGCAAAGTTATTTATGTTTGGCTTTCAGACATACAATCTTCCAACACAGCTCCCTTCTCCAGTGTCCATTTCCCTCCACCAATGGCCCCCCTCCACCTCCATTTCTCTCACACTGACCAGTCTCCTCCTATGAGAGTTGTAAGTTTTTCATTGTGGTTTACAGTACATTGGTTATAGGTTTTCATACAGAACATTTTACCACCTTTCAGCATCATCTCCTATTCCCACTTTCCAATTATCATTTAAATTATAAGAAAACTTAATGACTATTTGCAACTGAAACTGTCATTGTAAACTTTTGTACATATCCAATCAGACAAAGAGCAATGCATTCCTGATAGAATTTGCAAGTATAAGAGTGGTATAAATTGAAACAACCTGATATTGGAAAAAAAAATAAGTGTGGTCAAGAGACTGGCATGCTAGTCCAATGGGCAGCGTGCTTGACTTGTCTGTTACCAACATGGTTCCACCCCCCAGCACCCCATATTGTCTGCAGAGCACTGCCAAGCACTCAGTACAGAGTCAGGAGTGAGCCCTGAATACCACTAGGAGTGATTCAAAAGACAACAATAACAAAGAATTACCTAAATGTGTATCTGAATTCTAAGTTTCTGAAGCAATAGATTTACTAATCTCTGAATTCTACTTATTATGAGCCTGAAAACAAAACAAGTTGAATAAAGATGATTTCTTAAATTTGGGAGTAAATGTTTACTAACTCTTGTGTCAGTTTTTGGTGATGAATTGGGGCAGAAGTGAGCTCAATCGCAGAAGTGAGCTCCCAATGTTCTCAAAACATAGTCCCTTGCACTGTGCAGTGGTGCGGGAGCTTATGCCCCTGACTGTCCTGCGACAAGATTCACCACTACAAACCTTTCCTTTCTTCCCTGATATCCAACCCAGCTCCAGTAGTGACTCCTTTCACTCTCCCAATGCTGTTTCTGGCTTTACGAAGAGTTGGAAGAGGAAAAACTTTAAGTCAGACTTTACAGTGTGAGAGTGGTGGGACATCAGAGTTGAACTCACTTCTTAATCAGTCAAGAGCCAGGTGATGGGAATTATTCTGATTGCTCTCCACCCAGAGGAACAAACCAATACCCCAACCAAAACCAATACAATATAAATATTCATCATATAGTGTGAGTCTCAGTATATGATGAATATATCATGCTAGGAAAAACTTACCATAGGCATAACCACAAAATGACTGGGAAAGGGAGGGATTTTTCTAATAAAACAGTGATGGGGGAAAGAACTAGTGAATTCTCAATTGAAATAGTTTTTCATATTAAATATTGAAATAAGGTTAAAAAGAATAAGGATCTAAAACTAAGTAAAATTATAAAAATAGAAAAATCACGAAAATAACTATGTGAAATTAAGAATTATTTTCTTAGCATATAAGAGTGGATAACATCACAAAAGAATAAACGTAAGTATATAGAAAATTATTTAACTCTGGTAACAAAAGCACTATAAAATGATTAGGTATAGCTGACACCTAGAATAAACTAAATGTACAATAGGTTAAAATTCTTCAGTGAGTTCCTAAAACACATTTAAAAACATCATTTTAAAAACACATATAAAGGAAAAGACACTTAAGAAAAAAGTGGGGAAAGAGAAAAAATGTTAAACAACATAAAATTAAAACCCTTATCTACCATTTTTTCAAAAAAATATTTATTATGTTGAAGAAATTAATTCCAGTTTAAAATACTAAGGGCGTTTATAGGTCTATATTTATTCTAGATACCAGATGAGATGAAGATTTACACATGAAGTTGGTAAGACTAGGCTCAAAAACTACTAACCATTGAATGTAAGCAAATAAAAATATCAATAAAGAAAATCCATTATTTTATGTTAGAATCATAGTGTCTATGTGATGTTTCCTCAATCATCAGTTTAAAAGTAAATAAAAGTAAAACAATAGAGAAATAAGCACAAATTCCACCTTTAAGACAAGGAAGCCCCTGACACCTTGACCCACAACAGGAAGACCCATAATTCATCCTGTTATGAATGTATAACAGGATGAGAAAAGACTTAAGAAAGAGTATAACCACAACTGGGGTGCTCAGAAATGTTGCCAACACACCATTCTTCAAGATGAAGGGCACACTCAGAGGTCAGAACCACCAACTATTATTTCTCAACAATGGAACCAGGAAGCAGAAACTGACAAAGAAATGAATTTTGTTTGATTCCTTTGAGGAGAGAAAGACTCAGACAAAACAGTATTATCAGAGAGCATCCTATTGGTGAGAGAGGAAAGAAGAACTATTCTATAAGGTCAGCCTGTGAGCTAACTTGTAGTGCTCATCTCAATTAACAAGGGGAGCAAAGTCCCGAAGAACATGGTTACATTCAGTCCTGCCACTACTTAAATGACCTTGGGCCTTTTGATGGCGTTGGATGTGAGGCAACTGTGCAAACAAAACCACAAACACTAACACAATTGTAACTGAGTTACTTAAACTACAATAAAATATTTTTTAAAAATTTTGCTGTCATAGAACACATTCTTGGCAGCCTGAATTTCTATTTCCACTCACAAATAACCCTACAGAGTTCTAGTTGTGAGCCCAGGGACTCCTGTATTCCTAGCATGTTATATTTAGTAAAGAACAAATATTTCAACCATATGGAAGGTAATGAAAGCAAAAAGAGTGTCAGATAAGAAATATTTTTTCAGAATTTTTAAAATTCTATTATACCACTTTGAGATAAACAATTAAGACACTGTTCATGATTAGGTTTCAGTCATACAGTGTTCCAAGCACCTTATCCCTCCACCAGTGCATATTTCCCACCACCAATGTCCCCTGACTCCCTCCCCTCCCACAGCCTGCCTCTATGGTAGGCACATTGCCTCTTTTCTCTCTCTCTCTCTCTCTACTCTCCCTCCTTCTCGTTCTCTCTCTCCCAACTCTCACTCTCCCTCCCTCTCATTCTCTCTCTCTCCCACGCCTCACTCCCTCTCTCTCTCCCCAACCCTCACTCTCCCTCTCTCCTTTCTCTTACACCTTGTGGTTTGAAATACATACATTTAGGGGTTACCACATATATCCCTTTGCATACCTTCAATGCTCAGCTCTAGGCTGATATTACCATTTCCAACAATTATTATCATGCTGGTTCCTTCTCTGTCTTACCTACCCTTTGACTCCAACAGACTTTGGTAGGTGCCACCCACTGACAAGACCTCCTGAATCATGTTTTTGTCTGGCCTTGGATATTAGTATCATGCTATTTATTTTTATATTCCTCAAATTGATCATTAAATGCTGGACTTAGAAATGACTGCAAGAGTATGCTACCTGCATGGCAGAGCCTGGCAAGCTACCTGTGTTGTATTTTGAAGTGCCTAATACCAGTAACAATTATAGACCCCATTCTGGAATGGTTTGAGGTTCTTTATGTTCCTGGAGCAAGCAGATGCCCTTGGGCTCTACTAGCATGAGACAGGACATATGGAGATGTAACTGGGGCCCGCTCGAGCAAATTGATGAACAACGGGAAGACAGTGATAGTGATACAGTGATTCCTCAAATTATTGCAGTCCTATATCTGTCTGTTTTCCTCTGGCTAATTTCACTCAACATGATACTCTCCATGTCCATCCGTATAGTCAAATTTCATAACTTCATTTTACTTAACAGTTGCATAGTATTTCATTGTGTAGATGTACAATAGTTTCTTTATCTAGTCGTCTATTCTCAGGCACTCAGGATTCTTCAAAAATTTATGTCATAAAAAAAAAGTGTTCATTGAATTGTAGCGGAACATTGTATACCTGAAAATCTATTGTTAACTTTGTAAGTCATGGGGCATAGATAAAAATATAATGCATAAAATAATTTAAATATGTTTAAATAAAGAACTACATAAAATACGAATAAGCAGAGAAAAAAATTAGAATACAAATGTTAGGCTATGAAAAAAGCAAAATATTTTCATGTGAGGGGACAGTCAAATGGTTGAGGGATCAGGTACAAAGCCACAGGATCAAACCCTGGCACTTTATATCCCCAAGAACTGCTCAGCGGAGTCCTGGTAAATCAGCACTGCTGGGCCCCAGCAGTGTGACATCCTTGGATCAGCACTGAACCACCTTATCACCTGGGCAAATATAATCAAGAGTTGTCCGCAGTCTCACTGATCGCTGCTTGGAAAACCCTCTTCTCAAATTCACACTTGCTCCTAATTGGAAAACATAGGATAAGCACCTTTACTGACAGAGCAATATTATTCATTATATATTCTCACTCCTAATGACATACATTGTTTAAATGCATATCCTAATGTTCAGAACATCCTAGAACATATGATTTCCCACTGAAAATAAGATTCAAATTGGGTATTTTTCCTGATTCTGGTGGCTTCCTGGAATAGAACAGTGAATCATCTCTGGAGGAAGAAAGTACAGTATATCTTTCTTCCAGCCAAAAATGCTGAAAATGACATAAACTATAGTATACAAAGTGTTTCAGAATTTTGTTAATATTATACAAGAAACAAGACAAAAACATTCTAAGAATCACCTGTTGAAAAATCAGTTTTCTTCCTCACTGCCACACTTAATCTTGAGTCATTCAACTAACATTCCAAGCTATCTTTTGAATTTGCCTTTAATTGTCCCCACACTCCACCATGTACAGTCAGTTTCAAATGACCATTCAATGGGCTGTGCTCTTCATAACCAAAGTGATTATGTTTTTTAATTGTAAATATAACTGTACTATAATATCCTGTCAACAGGCACTAATCCTCTTTAAGATTCTTAAATGCAGGGGTCAGAGAAAGAGCCAAAGGGCAGAAGCAAACTCAGAGGCCCCATATCTGATCCTCAGCACTGCACAGTCCCAATCACTGATGCGATGACCTTGGTGGACCTTGGTATAGAGCTGGGCAGAGTATGCCAATGTGGCTCCACAGTTCCTCAGTACTGTTTTGGGGCCCTTGGCAAGTAGGTCAAGCTTAGCAAGTAGGTCAATGCTAAACCACTTACCTTACAAGTGTCTGAGTTTGATCACTAACACAGTAAGAAAAGAAATCTCTTTAGTGGCTCTCAAGAAGAGACGGAATAATTATCTTTAACCAACTGTCTTGACCAACCTCTCCAACTTACCGCATGTGTGGACATGGTAGTATGTTTAGTTTTCCTAAAAGCTTTGTTCTTTCCCCTTGCACTGCAAGAATCCTCCCTGCCCTTCCTCCTTATCCCCTAATCTCCACCATAGTTCACACCTGTTCTGTTCAACTCTGAAGCATGTTTTTTCCCCCTAACTTTTCTATGGCTTGAGACACTGTGATTTACACTTCTATTAATGATAGTTTCACATCGTCCTTTTGGCAGCCATCTTAAGCCTTTACTTCTTTTTCATCAGTATATATCTCTCTACCCTAAACCCATAGCAAGCATTGTCACAAGTATTCATTCATATTTGTGTTCTAAGTTTTATTCCCAGTAGACTAAAGAAATTATATTTATTTGGTAATATTAGAAATGCAAGATAAACTCACCTCTTGAGATTTTCATTTTCTCCACTTACTAAATGCCATCAGGTATTATTTTGAGATTTGATTAAGTTTGATGTTTTTATTAGTCTTATCAATAAAACAGTGACAATTATACCTTTCATGACTGCTATAAGGATGATGGATAAATTTCATAATTTTATTAATAATACTACAAAAAATCATATATTAATGCAATACATAAAAATACCTTGCACATTTTTACAATAGAAATATATAAATACCTTGTAAATTTATTTCAATAATTCAATTGCACAGAGGAGATATATATAGCTCCTTATATATATCTCCTTATATATCTCCTTATATATCTCCTATATATATGTGTATATATATATCCTTATATATATAAATATATATACCCTTATATATATCCTTATATATATAAAAATCCTTATATATATCCTTATATATATATCCTTATATATATATATCCAGAACGGGGAGAAAAGGCTGCAAAGATTAAGAAGAGAGCTCCCAGAATGACTACCAACTGGGAACTCTCTGGCACCATTGTGGCAACATGGGAAGATACCATCATTGACACATTGATGAAGAACAACCAACTGGTTCAGCACCTCCATGATTGTGTGAAGAATGCCAAAAGAGAGAAAGCCACAAAAAGGACGCCTGTCTTTAAAAACTCTCAAACTCATTCACAGAGGAGGCAAGGCAATAGCCTCAGGCAGCCAAATGCTAACTTCCAAGCACTCAAAGCAGTGCAGAGAAGCAATAAAGGAAGACCTCAAAGAGAGAAGAGCAGAAATACTGGAAGATACAGCAGAGGCCAGGAAAAGTGTTTGCAATGCCCACCTGTCCTTCGCCAACTATAAGACCAAGATGACTGCCCTCCAATGTCCTGATGGATCTATCATATTTTCCAGAAAGGCAATGGAGAAGAATATACATGACTTCTACTCAGATCTCTTTGAGAGCCACGTCCATCTGCCCACGTACCAAATCCTGCAAGATGGATATGTTGTTCCCAACATTCTCCCTTCTGAAATCCAACATGCCATTTCGTTGGTAAAGAAGTTAGCAGCATCCACCCAGAAAAAGTCAGATCCGAAAACCTGAAGAATCTGCCATCAGTACTCATCAATACACTGGCTTGGCTCCTCACATGCTACCTGTCTGAATGCAAAGTGCCCTTCCAATGGAAAACCAGCAGGACAATTCTACTGTTCAAGAAGGGAGATTTCCACGACATTGGCAACTATCGCCTGATCTGCCTGTTGTCCATCATCTGCAGATTGTTCAATCGAGTCATCCAGAACAGGATTGGCAGAACATTAGATGAAGGACAAACATGTAAGCAAGCTGACGTCTGAAAAGGATTCAACACAATTGACCATATCCACACGATAACCAAGCGCATTGAGGCTTATAGGGAGTTCAAGATGCTGTTCTGTCTAATGTTCACTGATTTAAAGAAAGCCTTTGATTCTGTTGAGACCAAAGCGTCATCGAAGCCCTAGCCAAACAGTGTATTCAAACTCAATATATCAAGATCCTTCGTGAGTTGTATTACAGATTCACCACCAGGATCTCAACATTCTACAAGAAAGTGATTATTTATATTAAAAGAGGGGTTTGGAAGGGTGATACCATTTCTCCCAAACTCTTCAGTGCCACCCTCTAGAACATCATGCAACAATTAGAATAGGAAGAAATGGGACTGAAGATAAACGGTCGGGCAACTACACCACCTCCGCTTCGCTGATGACATTGTTCTAATAACACCGAACATTAGCCAAGTGGCACAAATGCTGGCTGACTTTGACCGAGAATGTGGAAGATAAGTCTACAGCTGAATCTCAACCAAACAATGTTCATGAAAAAAAAAAAACTAGTTCCAGAGACCCCATTTACTCTCAATGGAACAAACATCTTTGAATGCAGCAGTTATGTGTGTCTAGGCTGAGATGTCAACATGATGAATGACCTAAAACCTAAGCTGCACAGGAGGAAGAAAGCAGTGTGGAACCTCTTCAAGAGCATCGAGGAAATTGCTAAAAGGACAAAGATCCTCCAGCTCCAGGCACATCCCTTTGATTGGTATTCCTGGAGCAAGCAGATGCCATTGGGCTACACTGGCACACGTGACAGGGGTCGAGTGGAAGCATTACTGGTGCCTGCTCGAGCAAACCTATGAGTAATGGGATGTCAAGTGATCAAGTGATAAAGTTACTTTAATTGCAGCAGGAAAAATTAAACTTCTGTAAAAAATGTTAATAGGACACTTTATTTTTATTATTTTATTTTCGATTACTTATTGAAGACCAGGTACATGGAGTATTTCAAACTATTTACTTAGCATTTCAACCTAAGAAAACATTTCTTATACTTCCCAGAAGAATGGTAAAACTAACAGTAAGAAATAAGACCAAGTGGACAATTTCTTATGTAACAGATGCTTGAAGATCATACACAATGTGTACGTGAGCAAAACAAATGCAATGCCTGTTTCACATCTTCAGAAAAAGAACATTTTATGTTTTAAACTCATCTTCACTTAGAAATTTTCTGAGAGGAAAATGGATAGAAATATCTTTAGGTGCACATATATATATATATATTGCTACCAGCACAGCAGAGCCTGGCAAGCTACCCATGTCGTATTTGATATGCCAAATACCAGTAACAATTATAGACCTCATTCCCATGACCTGATGGAATGGTTTGAGGCTCTTTATGTTCCTGGAGCAAGCAGGTGCCCTTGGGCTCTACTTACATGAGACAGGTCATATGGAGATGTTACTGGTGCCCGCTCAAGCAAATCGATGATGAAGCGGGAAGACAGTGATACAGTGATATATATATTTAATAAATCTAAGAAAGAAAAGAAGGAAGAAACGTAGAGAGTGGCAGTCAAAAAGAGAGGGAGAAAAGAAAAGACTTATTAAGATTCTGTGCTCATGCATACCTTAGTAAAAAAACTGGGATCAAATGTAAAAATAAGGTAGTTTGTCATAGTTAATATATTTTAAACCTTTTCCAGTGACCAGTATAAACTTCCCCCCAATGGCTACGCTCTGAAATAAGCATAAAGGCTGTGATGTAATATCCTCTATTTTTTCTTCTTCAATTTTAGTAACTGTTTCTAGGAAAGTAAAAATGGTCCAAGTTCCTAGTTTCTCACACCTTGAAGAGAATGATTCACCCTAAATTTACCCAATAAGTTCTGTAAGAGTGTGAGACATTATATCTCTTCAACATAACTCTACTTCTGATTCAGTAGATCCCGCACAAACTCAACAATTATTTGTCTTTAAAAATAAAAAGTTTCCAGGGTCTGGAGCAATAGTAAAGAAAGTTTAGCACTTTTCTTGCATTTAGACAACCTGGGTTTAATCCCTAGTACTTCTGAGCACCACTAAGAGTCCTTAGCACCAATAAGAGTTATCCCCGAGTACAGAATCAGGAGTATTCTGAGCATCACCAGGATCAGGAGTATTCTGAGCATCACCAGGAGTAACCACCCCCAAAATGTTTCCATTAGATACTGCTATTATTGGTGTGTGTATCCTGGCATTTATTAAGCCCTGAAATCCCATAGAAAATACAGAAATTATCAGGTTTTAAAAGACCCCAGCATGGAAAAATCTAAGACCTTTGGGCATACACTGTGCACCCTTTAAGTATTTAATATATTAGTAAATTAATGATTGAATAGGAGGCATTATTTGTTTGAATGACCTATGAGTCCATATATTACTGTAGAGAAGACCACTATCTTGTCAGGCATATAAGATTCAAATATTGCCTTCCCACTTACTTTAAAACATTTTATAATTATTTTATTTTCTAAGCCTAAATTTTCCCTTTTTACATTGTAATCATAATATCTATCCTACCTGTTGTTCTGAATAATTTCCATTAAGAAAAATGAACAAGCTTATCATGCTCTAGCATCAACATAAAGATGTTGTCAATCACCATTTTAAAATTAGCTACACCTTGGGGTCAGAGCGATAGCACAGCGGTAGGGCATTTGCCATGCATGCAGCCAACCTGGGTTTGTATCCCCGGCATTCCATATGGTCCCGAACACCGCCAGGACTAATTCCTGAGCAGAAGTAACCCCTGAGCGATGCCAGGTTGACCAAAAAAGAAAAAAAATTAGCTACACCTTGGTTTTAAAAAGGCCTGCCCGTGTATGTCTAAAAAGAAATCACTAAATGACTTACTAAATATTTTCATATTCAAAAGTTTTGATTTGCTTATCCAAGATTCACTGTATCACTGTCTTCCTGTTCATCATTGATTGGCTCGAGCGGACACCAGTAATATCTCCATATGTCCTGTCTCATGCAAGTAGAGCCCAAGGGCAGCTGCTTGCTCCAGGAACATAAAGAGCCTCAAACCATTCCATCAGGTCATGGGAATGAGGTCTATAATTGTTACTGGTATTTGGCACATCAAATACGACACGGGTAGCTTGCCAGGCTCTGCCGTGTGGGTAGCATACTCTTGTAGTCATCTCAAAAATCCAGCAGCTATTGATGAACTGTGCGGCTGCTTTGCCACGCCGAGCTGGGCTATGATAGGTTGGTCTGCTGGGTGGAGTTCTGACGAGGGGGAAGTCTGGATGTGGACAATGGAGGCCCCCATGGAGTGGGGGTCGTCTGGCTTGTTTATGAGGCTCTGCTGGGGTGGCGGGCCAGGGCACCCTCCTGGGCGCCTCATGAGCGGCTGGGCACAGGGAGAGCCAGTAGCAGCTCTGCCCCATGTCTGTGAGTCTCTGGATCATCCAAGATTATGTTTTGAAGTTAATATCAGTGAGCCATATCTCACAGCCTCTGTCATATAAATGCCATGTGAATATCCCAGCTTCACAGCTTCATGATAAATTTTGGAAGAGACTCCAAGTGAATCCAAGCCAATGAAACTCAGGGGTACAGAGGTCTTTAGACAGAAAACTGTGGGGCCCATCAGGAGGAGGGCAGGCCAACACCCTGCCCCACCAAAGCCCTGGAAGACACACCCACACTCCACATGCACCTTTTAATATATGACCCAGCTTCACTGCTTCATGACTAATCTCTGAGAAGTCATCAAACCAAGCTGATGAAACTTAGAGGTCTTCTGGCTGAAAATTCTGGTGCCTTCTTGGAGTGGGGAAGGGCAGACTTCTCTCAGACCCATACTGTCAGATCCCCAAAAGCCCACATTCCAGGGCCTCAGTAATGAAAACGACACAGTTTCCCCCACTAATCTCAGAAGACACATCAAGCTGATGAAACTCACAGATACACTGGTCTTCAGGCTGAAAACTCTGGGGCATCCTTGGGAGAGAAGTGGGCCAAGAGCTGTCCAAGTTATAGACCCTGGAACTCCTGAAGCACATGGCCACATGTGTGACCTTGTGATGCGTCCAAATTGCACAAAACTGATCGCCTAGTAGGAACATAATAAATTAGATGCGAAAGTAGCACAGAAGCCTACAGAAGGCTCAAAGAGGAACAGCTCAGTAAGTCCTCAGACAATGACTTGATAACACCATTGTGAGATATAAGAGTTTTCACAAATTTTCTCATCCTAAGCTATTTCTTGATAATTTCATTTACCATTGTGTTGTACCAAGTGAAACAAAAAGTTATTTTGTGCCTGCTGAAGGAGACAGTCTTAGGGAGTGTGTGGGAAACTGGGGACAGTGGCGGAGGGAAGGTCACACTGGTGGTGGGACTGGTGTTGGAATATTGATTGCCCAAAACAGCTGTCTCATGAATAATTTTGTAAACCACATGTTTAAATAAAGTTTATAAAAAAAATTTAATGTTAAAATAAAAAAATATTTTTGCAGAGAGTCTTTGATAGCATAGGTAGTGAGATATAATCATTTCTCAAAATTCAAATATTTCCTATTAGGTACTTTATTACGTTAGTATTTTATGCATAACAAGTAGATAATTAGGTCTTAGCTTTCAGGGACATTTTCTAGCCAAATCCTTCCAAATATACTGAAATACAGAACAATATGAAAACTGGCCAACTTTATAGTTTGTTTGAAGGAGAAAACTAAAGCACTTGTTTATGTTCAGTGACATCACTGTTGGTTTAGGCCTTTGTCTCTTCTGTATCTTCCTTTGGTGATAAATTTTGTCCTGCAAAACTCACTCTTGTTATGAAAATGAAATGAATTACTAGGTACAAAAGAAATACTAATAATATTCCTTGCCTTGCTCTCTAGTTTCTGTTTCTGGCAGCCTGTATGGTCCCTCAAGCACCAACAGAAGTGATCCCTGATGTAGGGTCAAGAGTAAGTCATGAGTACTGCCAAGTGTGACCCCCCCAAAAAAAAAGCCAACAACACCAGTTTAAGGTATAGAGAGAGTGCAGAGAGCAAGGCACTTGTTTTACATAGAGCTGATAATATTGCTTCAATCTCTGGCATCCTAGATGGTCCCCACAGCCTTCCAGGAGTGATTCCTGAGTGCACAGAAATGAGTAAACTCTGAGCACCATCAGGCATTGCCCAAAAAACAAAACAAAGGTTGAAAAGAAATATTTAAGATTATTTTTATTTTTAGATAAAAATAATTCAATGCAGTCCCTATGAGGATACCGATGACATTCTTCAAAGAAATTGACCAAACGCTCCTGAAATCTGTATGGAACAATAAACCCCCAAGGATAGCTAAAGCAATCCTCGGGAAAAAGAAGATGGGAGGCATCACCTTTCCCAACTTCAAACTGTACTACAAGGCAGTAGTAATTAAAACAGCATGGTATTGGAATAAAAACAGACCTGTGGACCTATGGAATAGAATTGAGTATCCTGACACCCAACCTCAAACACATGATCATTTAATCTTTGATAAAGGTGCAATGAGTCTAAAATGGAGTAAGGAAAGCCTCTTCAACAAGTGGTGTTGGGAAAACTGGGCAGCAACATGTAAAAAAATGAATTTGGACCTGTGTCTAACACCATGCACAAAAAATCAGATCAAAATGGACTAAAGATCTCAATATCAGACTTGAATCCATAAAGTACATTGAAGAAAATATAGGAAAAACCCTCCACGACATTGAAGCTAAAGGCATCTTCAAAGGTGAAACATCACTAACAAAGCAACTAGAAGAAAAGATAAACATATGGGGACTACATGAAACTAAAAGCTTCTGCACCTCAAAAGAAACAGTGCCTAAGATACAAAAAGCAGTCCACAGAATGGGAAAGAATATTCACCCAATACCCATCTGATAAGGGGTTAATATCCAGGATATATCAGGCACTGGTAGAACTTTACAAGAGAGAAAACAAACAACCCCATCAAAAAAATGGGGAGAAGAAATGAACAGAAACTTCAGCAAGGGAAGAAATTCGAATGGCCAAAAAAACATGAAAAAATGCTCATCATCACTAATCATCAGAGAGATGCAAATCAAAACAACAATGAGATACCACTTTACACCACAGAGACTGGCACATATTCAAAAGAGCAAGAACAACAAGTGCTTGGCGTGGATGTGGGGAAAAGGGAACACTCATCCATTGTTGGTGGGAATGCCGGCTGGTACAGCCTTTCTGGAAAAAACAGTATGGACTTTCCTCCAAAGACTAGAAATTGAACTCCCATTTTGACCCAGCCATACCACTCCTGGGAATCTACTCTGGGAAACCAAAAATACGCAGCGGAAACACCATCCCTACTTTTATGTTCATAGCAGCATTATTCACAATAGCCAGAATCTGGAAGCAACCAGAGTGCCCGAAAATCGATGACTGGATAAAGAAGCTTTGGTACATCTACACAATGGAATACTATGCAGCTGTTAGGAAAAAATGAAGTTATAAAATTTGCCTATAAATGGATGGACATGGAGAAGATTATGTTGAGCGAAATTAGCCAGAAGGAGAGAGAGACAGATACAGAATGACTGCATTTATTTGCATGGCATAAATATATATGTACATATTATGATACCAATATCCAAGGTCAAGTGAAGCATATATTGGGAGGGTCTTGTCAAAGGTGGAAATTATCACAAACGTGTGGGAGTCAGAGTTTAGGGAAAGACAGAAAATGGAACAGGGTGCTAATAATAATCGAGGGTACTAATGCCAACCTAGAACTGAGCATGAAATAGAGGCAAAAGGATTCACATGACAAACCTTTTAATGTATGTTCTGTAATCCATAGTCTAGAAGGGAAGGAAAAGAGAAAGAGAGAGAGAAGGCAAAGAAATAAAGAACCTGCCATGGAGGTGGGCTGGGGAAGGGGGAGGGAACCGGGGATGTTGGTGGTGGGAGATGGGCACTGGTGGAGGGGACGGGTGCTGAAACACTGTATGACCAAAACCCAAACATGAACTTTTTAATTGTATATCTTTGTATTTGTATGGAGATGGGCACTGGTGGAGGGGCCGGGAGTGGCTGTAACACTGTATGACCAAAGAACCCAAACATGAACTTTTTAATTGTATATCTTTTTATTTGTATATCTCACGGTAGTATAATAAAATACTTAAAAAAAAGATTATTTTTATTTTTAGAAATAAAGCTTTTTTTATTATTTTATGGCTAAAAATCAACTATCAATAACTTGAAAATAATAATTTTTAATTAAATAAAAATCATTAAAAATACTTTTTAAGGAGAAAGTCCTTTTATTTAACACACACATGCACACAAACCTATTAAATTTCATAATATGAGATAAATAATCAGTTGCAGTTTCAAATGTTAGCAATGGACACCCTAAATTGAAATAGAGAAAATAATTGTATTCACAAAAGGATCTTAAAGGATAATATACTTAATAATACATCTAACAAACTATCATCTTTATGCACTGAAGTGCTAAATTGTTCATTGATTATAAATGCTAATTATTTATAGTATAGATGCATAAATCAATAGAACAATATTGAACTTTAATAAATAAACACGTACAATTTTGGTCAATTGATTTTTTACAAAAAATTTCAAACAATTAAAAAAAAATTATTTTTTATTTATTCCCCTAAGGCCTTTAATCATATTTTCACATGAGCTTTTCCAAAGTATTGAAATTATAATATATAATTTAGTAATTGTACATAATAATTGTACATATATAGGACATAACATAATTATACATATAGAGGACATAACTAAAAATTGTACATGTTTAAGGTATGTAATACAGTGAAAAATATCTATCATAATAAGCTAATAAACATTAATTACCTTAAATAGAACATTATTATAGTCAGAATAATTAAACCTTCCCTTATAGAAAATTTTAAGTAAATAGCATAATACGGTTAACTACAGTTTATTGAGAGACTCCAGATCCATGGCTGCGCAGCTTGGCCTCATGGTGAGCGGCCCTCTGAAGTTCCCAGGAGAGGAGGCAAAAGGCTCAGCTGGGGACTGGTGTGGAGCAAGGATTGGATGTGGCCCAGAGCTCCAGCCACCACAGCCAACCGCCTCAAGACAGAGACTCCAGATCCACAGCTGTGCAGGAGCGTGGCGGTCTGCCGCAGCTCTTAATTTTAGACACAACATATTTTAGCACGAGGTCCTTTCAGGATCTTTATCATTTGTACACTTCAACAAACATTCTATTTGCATCAGACTGGAGAGGTTGATATAGCATGCAGAGCCTCAGACGCAGCTGGGGAGCTGGAACTTGACTCTCCCTGGCTTATCTGATCATTGGGCCCTAGGAAAACAGATGGCTTTTGGGTGTTGGC